>LD689125.1:140170-185367 GCA_003118335.3 Papilio memnon
AAAAAAAAAAAAAAAAAACTTTTGCATTTATGATATTAGTAAGATTTATGTTTACAAATCACACAATTCTGCAGCGATCAGGGACGTATGATAATTAAGAAGTCAACTTTTGACGCGAATCTGATATATAATTGTTTTCCCATCGATTCTTTGCGACACGGTAAAATCGACACTTTATCGAGACGAGTGTTATGCACTTGACCGTTACAAGTAACGAGTCATTTGGATATCACGGTTATGGCAATTTATCATGCAATA
The DNA here is from genome assembly GCA_003118335.3 of Papilio memnon. Classification (NCBI taxonomy): domain Eukaryota; kingdom Metazoa; phylum Arthropoda; class Insecta; order Lepidoptera; family Papilionidae; genus Papilio; species Papilio memnon. Next base: position 140,429 of record LD689125.1, read on the forward strand.
ATCTTAACGGTATCGCATTTTAGTACTAAATTCGCGGTTATATTGACGCGTAAATACTGAAAAAGCATCACAACCCAAACAAGTTTGATGTCATGATGAGTTGATGCTTGTTATTTTGTGTGTTCCAATTGAAAATTTACTTATAAACTTAAAGTCGAATTTTATAGAACAACCAGCGAACCTTGTCACTCTATATACTATGACTACTAAACTCTGTAATATATAGATTAATGCTAAAATAATTATAGCCTAAAAATCTTTAAAAATTTTCTATACTAATATTATAAAGAGGAAAGATTTGTATTTTTGTATTTTTGTATGTATTGAAATAACTCAAAAACTACTGGGCCGATTTTAAAAATTCTTTCACCGTTGGAAAGGTAATTTATCTGTGAATAACGTACATATTTTTTAATTTCACGCGGGCAAAGTCGCGAACAACAGCTAGTATATAATAAATGTTACAATTTATGGTTGCAAAAGTGTTAACAGCTGCACAAAATTCCAAAATTATTGCTCAATAATTATTCCTGAACTACACTAATACAGGCTTACAAAATATTTCAACCGAAACGTGTTCCGAAACATAGCCACATTTATAAACTACTAGCTTTCGCCCGCGACTCCGTCCGCGTGGAATGAAAAAAAACAAAACTGAGTAGCCTATGTGTTCTTCCAGACTATCCTCTACATCTATACCAAATTTCATCGTAATCCGTTCAGCCGTTTAGGCTACAAACTCAAACAAACATCCATCCATCCATCCATCCATCTATCCATCCATCTAAACTTTCGCATTTATAATATTAGTAAGATAAGATTAGTAAGAAGTAAGATTAGTAAGATAGTTAACAATTTTCATTTAAATCATAGTAATTAAAAATAATAATAATTAAAACCGATTTTTGTATTATTAGGTTTTTAACTAACATAATATATGAGATAAATATAAAAAGTAATTTAATAACACACCGGAGACAAAAAGCTTCATATGACATTAAGTAAGGGACTTTCTTGCTAGTAGTGTTAGTGAAGACGTGTGTCGACTACTTAAAAGCCAGTGTTGTGCAATAGGCCCATGACCTTACACCATTGTACGCGTTCGCTTCCTACACAACCGGAGGTTATGTAAGAATGTTAAAGCGACGCAGTGATAAGGCACGCTCCGAGCTTTATAGACCGGTAAACAATGGCCTATGGGTACAGGTAGTAACACAAGTATACAATATTAAATTCCACCTATAAAAATAAACATGTTTAATAGAAGTGAAAATTCTACTACACTATGATTGCACGTGACTGCATCAAAGTATTTAGAATAATTTTCTGAAATGTTCGCGGATTTACAGTAATTGCCTCGCATGTCAGTCAAACGTATTCGGAATAGTTGACGCATACGCCAGCAACCGCTTGCATACTTCCGATACGAAACATATCTTTAGTAAATTTATTCTAATATTCGTGGAATATATCGACAAGGTAGAGTTGCAATTAGGTTATTGCACACGTGTATTATAGTGCTGAGTGCAATTATAATAGTTATTTTATTAAACAACTTTTAAATAAATATAACAATAACTAACTTTTGCCCACAACTACGTCTGAGTGGCGTTAAAAAAAAACAAAAATAAATAGCCCCTACGTACTTATAGTCCACACTCTACATCTGTGCCTAATTTCATCAGAATCCGTTAAGCCTTATTGGAGATATCTTCCTACATCCATCTAAACTTACGCATTTATGATATTGGTAAAAAGGGAGAGATGAGCGAGATGACGGATGACAGAGGTATTTGGAGGACGAAAACCCGGTGCGCCGATCCTACGGGAGTAGGATTAGGAGGTGATGATGATGATGCATTGATCAAAATGAAGACCAATAAGTTTGTCAGCAATCAGCAAGGTTCGCAAAATTCAAATCTATAATTAAATAAGCAACTATTATTATGCGAATCAAAAAACCCGAGTGACCACAGAAAGGTCCAAGCTAGTGCTGTCTTTTGTGGTTACACGCGAGACGCAATTCCATTTTACCTATAAACTTTGTCTGTGATCTATGATTTTCCATTTCGAACTCCAAATGTATTCAATACGACAGTATTCAGTTTTCTTTATACTAAGATACCATATTGTATCAGATATTGAAATGGAACCGCAAATGGGCAAATAGACTTGCTCTTACTGAACTTCGAAACTGAGATACATTGTGTTGAGAAATAAAATGCATTGGCATCTTTCCCTCCATATTTCAATATTTCCTTTTAAAGGTACATCTTGTTTGCATTCACTGTTAGTATTTCGTCTTGAAAAGAATAAACAATGCTTTAAAATAATTTTGTTTGAAAAATATTCTCAGTTCAAAAGTTTCAGGTCAAACGTTCTGATTCTTAATATTTTCTTTAAAATAAATTTGTGTAACGTTTCAACATTTTTAAATGTCGATTTTATCGAGACATCATTTTTGTCTAGAAAAAGGTTTTATTCTAACATTTTGTTGTGTTTCAGTCGCAACTCACGATCTGTTTCGTCGCCATAAATTGTTTCAAATAACTGGTAACATCTTCTCCTAACTATTTTAACAAGAAAGTTAGACAAAGTTTCAAGAAATACAAGTTTATAACTGATATTGTAAAGACGTTTGCCAATTGAATTTTTGCAAAAAAAAAAACAAACAATGGCTGGCAAATCTAATATAACAAAATAAAATCATAACCTATCTAAAAATCTTAAACCATTATTAATGATTGCGTTGATATTTCAGTTACTAGTTCATTAGAAAAAATAAACTAAAGGGATGCAATCTATACTAATAAAATAAAGCGTAAACACACACTTCTTTGTTGCCTAAGATGTCAGCAATTACAGCATATTTTTGAATAATTATTTTTTCAATTAAAAGCCATACACTTACGTCACGCTTTAGGCTATATATTTTCACGCCATTAAACTTAGGGGGTAAATATTTTGGATAAAAACCCTAATGTGGGAAAGAGTCCATAAGTTGCTGCCAACATCAGGGAAGCAAGATTGCCATGGTTTGTCATCATGTCATGTCATTTTGACATTTGCAATTGATAATTCGACAAATGTAGGTAAACAATGAAATAAAGTTTTTATAATTTCACGCGGATTAAGCCGCATAGGAACAGGTAGTTTTATATAAAGTTATCAAAATTGTACTTATAATACTTTTAGCTTTTGTTTCAGTTATATGCCGATTATGAACATTAGTACATTAGCGTATTTTAAACGAATGTAAAATCATCATTAACTTAAAAGCTCTTAACGTTAGAGCTTTCAACTGTTTTATAGCTTAAAACAAATTAGTAGCGCTCTACAACTTCCTACACAAACATATAAAACGGAGTTTAAACAAACTCCGACGTGTCAGTAGTTCCAGTAACATGACCCCAGAGAGATAACTCCCACACTAATTCAAATATATCAATCAAAACTTTACTATGCAAAGTTTCCCTGCAAATATGTCTAATGAAAATTAACGCAAACGTTTCCAATGAATTCAAACATTACGTTTGAATATTAAAATATTTGCAAATTCGAAATTTCTACAATTTCATTAAAATTTTACAGTTTTAAAAACTAAATAAGTATAAAGGGTAGGTAAGAGCTAGTCTCATTTAAATTGAATTACTATGAAAAAGATCAACAAGGAATTGTATTGATTAAGCCGTTAGCTTCCCCCATCCCTCCTTCATCTAGATATCGTACATAAGTTCAGGTAAATATCGATAATTGTACATTAAAATCGATTATTGTTTTGTAGTCTCGATAAAAATGCATCCCCAAAAACAAAACTGGCGACTTACAAAATATGTTTTCGGCTGAAATCGAAACTGAAAACTACATGAGATCTTTTATCGTTAGAATCAATCTTCGTCACAGACAATAGAATGTCTCACAGCTTCTGATTCCTTTGATTACTTCTGCTATCTTCGTCCGAGCCTTCCAAATCTAAGAAAGTTTTATTGAGACCCCGCCCGGCCTTTATTACTGTAGTTCTCTATTTTATTTCGTCGCAACGGAACGATTCCGAATCTATTTACTCATCTGAGGCATTCGAAACGAAATGTCCTATTCTATTTTCAAGATCTAAGTTACTAGTGGTGAACGATTCATTTAAAATTTTTAACACAATTGATCTTGACTAGAGATGCATATCTAGATAGACTAGACATAAAAAGTTAGTCCCATTTAATAACCAGTTAAAAAGCATTCGTTACAACAAAATAATATTACCAATTAAATATTTGTCAAAGTATGTTGCACAAACGTATATAAAAATAAAACTTTTCTATATTTTTAAAGACTCAGTCTAGAATCACTTGAAAGCCTTCTCAGGTCATCTTGTCAAAGTATTATCAAAATGTGATCAATAATGATGTTTTAAATGATCTCCTATGACTTGTACCACACCACACATGCAACAAACCGGTCGAGGACGCGGGGGCGGTTGGCTATCGAGGGAGCCTGTCGCGCCTTTAAGATGTACGCCCGATGATTAAACCGACCACGAACACTCTTTTCCTGATTCAAAACTTCACGAGAATTTAATCAACGTACCGCAAAAGGCACATTCAATCTTTCGGGGAGAAATAATAAAAAAATCAGGCTTTAGTATATATCAAAATATTGAAATTACCATCCTTTATCTGTTTTGAAATTAATTAATTACTATTTCATTTTTACTTTATGTAGACTTTTTTCTGAGGAGCACAATATGAGATGTGTAGTTAAAATATTAAATTGAAGGTGTTTATTATTTGGAACATGATTTTTTCATAAATGATATTCGAGCTCTTCTTCTTCTTCTTCCTTAGCACTACAGCCCTTTGTGGGCCTTGGCTTGGTCAAGCAATCTTTTCCACTTCGGTCTATTAGTGGCTGTCGAATTCCAATTTTCTATGCCAACATTCTTTGCGTCACGTCCACCGTCTATCCATCTCAGCTTCGGTCTCCCCCGATCTCGACGACCTTCAGGGTTGCTCGCCATAAGGGATTTAGGCATCCTGACTTCGTCCATCCTCTGCACGTGACCAGCCCACTTGAGCCTGGTTAGCTTGATGTGGGAGGCCACATGTGGTTCTTGGTAGAGGTTGTACAGCTCCTGATTATAACGACTCCGCCAATGATTTCCCTCACACACAGCGCCAAATATACGTCTAAGTATCTTTCTCTCAAACACCAACAGCGCGTTCTCGTCCTTTTTATATTCGAGCTCTATTCAGTTGAAAATATACACACACTACTGGGAAAATTATGTAGAAAAAAAAATATTAATGACTGTTTATAGTTTGCTTTCGCCCGTACCTCCGTCCAAGTGGAATTAAAAAAAAAGTAAGTATATGTTCTTCCATTCTATATCAGCCGTTTAGACTACAAACTCTAACAAACATCCATCCATCCAAACTTTCGCATTTATAATATTAGTAAGATTACGTAATGATTTAATATCATTGGTGAACATAATTGGTACACAATAATTTCTGTGAAACTGTGGCTATTTTCTATAATATTGGAAACGTTATTGTTTCTATTTCAAATCCTCTTACGATATAGTTTGCTCGTAGTTCGAGTATTAGTAAATTTTCAACTAGTATTGCCCGCTTTGTATATTATGTAAGCTTCTTTTGATAAATGAAAATTTAATTTTCATATCTATTCTGTTACCATTTCCGGACAGATAATTTTTATTTCATTAAAATATACTATTAAATGTTTGTAAAATATTCCATAGACAATGATTGAACAGCAAACTTTTTGCTTCAAAACACTGTCTTTTGTCTTTTTTTATTAAAAAAACGAATCTCTATACCGTTTCATTAAACTCCTTGCCCAGGTCATCGGCTCTCACGGTCCACCGCATCGTTGATCAGTGACTAATCAGGTACGGTAAGCGATTATTCCTGTTATACCCGATACTTATGTCCACAGCTAAACCAGGCCTTATAATACAAGCTCGCGTTTAAACAGGGATAATATGCGACGCCTGCGTCTGCACGTATACAAGGCGCCATTTAAATCCTGAATACGGCTCTATCTAAACCTATGTTAGAACCACTTTCCTAATAATGGATAATCTTGGAACTTGATTTGAATACTAGGGTATATGAACTTTAATTTCTAATCGTTAAATGTCGATTTTTTATAAACTGAAAGCGGTTATCTGTAATAGACTATACTCTAGATAAGGAAGTAAAAGATGTTATCTTACTAATATTATAAATGCGAAAGTTTAGATGGATGGATGGATGGATGTTTGTTAGAGTTTGTAGCCTAAACGGCTGAACGGATCTCGATGATATTTGACACAGACGTAGAGGATAGACTGGAAGAACACATAGGCTACTCACCTTTGTTTTTTTCTAATTCCACGCGGACGGAGTCGCGGGCGAAAGCTAGTTTGGAATAATTCTCGTATTTAAACTTTAGTTAGCTAAGTACTTTAAAAGAACTATCATCTAGAATATAGTACAAATTTGATTACTTTCCAACTCCAGATATCGTACAAGTGTTCCGGTAATAAAAATATGGGCAAATTGAAATAAAGCCTTACAATATTCCATTTCCTTGCGTTTCCCTTTGTTGTGCTGAACAATACTAGCACATTAAATGGAGGTATAAATAGACGCTTACTAATCAACGACTTGAATGTAAAGAAGCGTTACATACATTCTAATCGATTTTTATTATACTTGTGACGTGCCTCGGCGCGCACAGGTAGGATTTTATTTAAAAAACGAGCTGTCGCCTGCAAACTTCGTTAGTGCGGATTTTTTTTTAAAGTCATCTGTCACATTCTCGTGTGCATCAACTTTGTACTAGCTATCTATCAAAGTCCCATTAAAATCGGAACACCTGTTACGCCATTTTGACAGCGCGGAATTAAAAAAGCCTATAACATGCCTATCCATGTCAGCTACCCTTCAGTGAAAGTCCCGTCGAAATCGGCCCAGTCGTTTCGGAGATTACCCGGAACAAACACGGCTTGTGGACAGACAGATTTTTTTTTTAACTGCGATTTTCGTTATCAGCAACGCAAATACATCATCTTCCCGAAATCTGGAGTTTTTCTTTTGATATTACAGACATTTCAATTTTATTACATAGATAACAGAGTCTATGTTACTCTGGGATAATGTACCATTTAAATGAAGATTAATTTTAATCTGTCCAATACTTACTGAAGTTTATACATACGAATTGCAAATGGCAATGGATATAAAAGACAGTATGCAAAAGGTAGGGGCGGACAGCAGACGTCGGAAAAAAGGAGTAATTTTATTCATTTGTGGAATTATTTTTAGATAGCGACAAATATAGCGCATTAGCATAAATATATTCCTTCATTCCTATCCTACTAAATATTGTATGAACGTACATACTTAATTACATCATTAGTCTACAATATATTAATATAATAATAGAACATACAGATGTTAATGATAAAATAAGGTGATTTTAGAATATTTAATGCTATTTAGAAAAATATTTTTAGGTTAGAGTGTACGTGCAGATTATCCGTTTGGCTAGATTCTAAAAAACTTTCGCGTAAAAACTATGTCACGTATCTTGTTATTTTTCATTCGGTAACCATAAATATAAATATATTTCATCTTAGTTAAAGTAATAATTTTGGAACTTAGTATTTTTGTAACTTGCACGGCTTTGATGTTAGGTGTTGTTGTGATCGACAGATACACGCTAGCAATTTCCTATTGTTCACTCTTGAAGACCCACGTCTCTATCTTACACAACTTTATTTAAAAAGAGAGTTCTCCCTAACCTATTACAATATTGATTTCATTTAACAACATCTATTTCCCCTAAAAGCATTAACCAGTTAATTAAAATAATAAATTATTTTACTAATATTAAAAATGCGAAGCTTTAGATGGATGGATGGACGGATTTCTGATAGAGTTTGTAGCCTAAACTGCTGAACGGATCTCGATAAAATTTGTCATAGATGTAGAGGATAGGATAGATATTTTGTTCTTTTAATTCCACGCGCACGGAGTCGGAGGCGAAAGCTCATATTTTAATAGATTAAAGTTTAAACAAACCTAACATTTTAGTTAATTTAATTAGTACCTGCGCCGCGTTAGTGTAAAAGGGAAATATGCAAACAGTCACAAACTAAGTTATAACATTGTCCGATTGTTAGAAATGTTGTTATTTGCGACTGCGTCGAGTTGCAAATAATAACAAGTGGGGTCTCGCTACACGTAGGTGGAGCCAATTAGGAATTTACAGAATATACAGTTACCGACACCGACGTTGGAATCGCAAACTTTATTGCGATTTCGGATTTACTGTGTATTCAACGGCTTCTAACAGCATCAATTAAAAGTGACGACCTTTGTTAGAATTGTTTTGTCTTTTTTATTGTGTTACTAGCTATCGTTCGCGACTACGTCCGAGTGGAATTAAAAAGCAAAAGTAAATAGCTTCTTGTTCTTCCAGACTATCCTCTACATCTATGTCAAATCACCGTTCATCGTTCATCGAGATCCTTTCAGCAGTTAAGGCTACAAACTCTAACAAACATCCATCCGTCTAAACTTTCGCATTCATAATATGAGTAAGTTCAACTTTACATTAATTGTAAAGCGATACATATTACCGATGTACTAATTAGAAGCATCAGTATGTGCCTCGTGTAAGTGAAGTAAACCCAAATAATGACAGTATAGGACAGTAAATTCCCAGACTTGTATTTTACTGCTCTGAAAAATATTATAACAGCAAAATGTTTACAATACGGTAGCAAACATCTCAAGTAATTGATTTCCAATAATATTTTTACGGAAGTATTTAGTCGCTTTTGCCATTTTGCGACAAAGTTAACGCGAATCCAAAGACTTATTGATCAAAAGCCTAATTGTGTTCAACTAATGAGAGAGGGGTCCAAAACTCGACTTCTCTAATTTAACGAAGCGAAAAACGAAAAACAAGTTACTCCGAAGGCTTTAAATACGAGCTACTCGTTTATTTTCATTATTAATACCTTCACAAGCCTCTTCAACGGTGACGAGGCAATATCGCAGGATTTATAACAAATATTCGTGAGAACATTTTCGTAACTTTATCGACAAAATTTATATTACGAAGTACACCATCAAATCTCATACGAATTTTATCGACGTTACAAATAGAATCTCGCAACTGATTGTCACGCAAATGTTCCTGATAGGACCCTCTGAATTAATTGATTGACGTTTTACCGCCTTTCAGTTTTGCGAGTTGTTTCCTTTATAACTTAATGTTTAATTAATTAATGTTAAAACAGATATTAGGGTGGAAGAAATGATTATTTTTAATGGCTTTAATGAAGGTTCACGTACTTACAAAGTCCTTACAATCCACCATAAAAAGATTGTCTGAATCATTTGGTCCCGCTGTATAGCCGACTTTTTAACGGCGACTACAAACCGCGCTCCGTGTATGGCAGTAATAAGTTTCATGTCATAAGTTGTTAAACTAATTAATTTATAAAAGTCCAAATTTCAAAATAAATTCCTATGAGATACACATAAACATTTATTACCGGTATAAGTGTTCTCCGGCGTTCCCTACGTACATTTTTTCTATTTAAGCGAACAGTTACGGCATTACGATGCCTGCGTAAATTTAATTATCTTTGTTTGTGGTTCGTTGAGAGTGTTACTGTTTTACTTGTCTGAGAATCGTCGAAAATGGTAGACTTCGAAATTATTTTGATCAAGGGCCTCTATTTATAGTACTCTATTGCAAACGAGCGACCGCCTACCTGAAATCACTAAAATAGGGAAGTGATACTGCCCACTGTGGACGTCGCCAATAGGGGGAAAGTGGGTCAAATGCCCCCCCTCCCCAATACAATCTAAAAATGTAAAATAGATATTTACTACTCCAGAATATTTAGGTGCCTACAATCCCCAAAAGTTTTTGCTGCTTGCCCTTCCCTAAACATAGCCCCCCTACCCCCCTGATTACCGGCTCCCGACACTCTTGCTGCCCGTAGATATCTTCAATAAGTTACAAGGTTGCAAAAATATTTGAGTTAATTTTTCGTAGTGTTTCGGCTTTTTAAATACATGACATGACAGTTATGCAATTAACATTTAATAATTTAATATGACTTTTTGTACAAATAAAAGTCGCGATAATCCAGAGATAATGTGAATTTAAAAAAAAATCTTGATGGGACTGTCTGCAATCGCGGATGTCTGTGAGCAGCTGTCGTTTCGCTTTTTCGGCTCGCTCCTTTGTAACCATATAATATGTAAAAAGGTTTCTGAAAAACCCGAGCGGTTATCGCTGCAAAGGTTAGGGGGTTTACATTTAAATTACAAATCGAAATTGTATTTGAATAAGTGATCAATCCTAATTGATATCTTCAAAACCTCATTGTGAAAAATAAAATTTACCACTTTATCTTACCGAAGTCACTTATTATGCATCGGCTTCGAGAACTTTTATCTCACTTAATTGGAATATTTGAGAGCATGGCGTATATAACGGTTATTCGCAAATGTTACCTAAATGTTGAAATACGTCAATGAAATAATTAAACATAGTAAGAAATAAGAAAGGTGTACTTCTTCCTTGTACCTCGCAGAAAAAAGAGATAAAATAAGGCAGATTTTTTCAATAATTGTCAATTCATCAAGAACAATTTTAAATAAATGTCATTTTTATTAATCTTACTATTATTATCAATGCAAAAGTTTAGATGGATGAATGTTTTTTAGAGCTTGTAGCCTAAACTGCCAAATGGATCACGATGAAATTTGGCATAGACGTAAAGGATAGTCTGGAAGAACACATACACGGAGTTGCGGACGAAAGCTAGTTCCTTATATTTAAATCTCAATTCTCAACTAAATGAATGCTCTTAAGTTTCATTAAGTTTAAACGAAAGCTTGGAAAAAAAGTGTTACTATTTTGAAAGAATCAAACTCAATCAACTCATATTCAATTTTAATCCATTACTGCTTGTCAATTTGATTGAGAAGTCTATATAAAGAGCATGTTAGAAGCCACTAAAATATTAAATGCTATTCTCTAATGTTTGTCTAAGGTCAAATATACTTAGCAATGTTAGCATTGGTCATCAATATTAGAGAAGACCAAATGGTTAGTCAGGGTCTTTGTCTATATTAGACGAATAAATCTGAAAATAGCCAGTCTGAAACAGTAGCTGAAACATTTTGGATAAGGTCATGGTCTCGTCATATTAACTACAAGTTTCCGGTTTAATTTTATAGTTATCAAAGTTAGTAATAAATGCATGGCGTGTTTGGAACACAAGAGTACCGTGGCTCAGGAGTTAGCACTTGACTTGTAATCTGCTGGTCTTTACATTTAAGAATTTTATATGAACATTTACCCGACGTTCTTCTGTGAAGGAAAACATCGTGATGCAACCTGCACATATCTGCGAAGAAATTCAAAGATATGTGTGGAGTCAACCAACATACAGTGATTGACTACGGCGTAGACACCTAACTTGGGGTTAAAATGCTATATTTATTATAATCCAAGAGATACACATTATGTTTTAAAATTCAATGCATACGTTTATACGATTACGCGTCTTTCGTCTCGCTGCGCATAGGTAAATTAATTATTTAATCAATCAATACTGCACGTCAGTAGCAAATATAGTCAATGTCAATTACCCCCGTCTACGGTTTGAGCATTAATTAAGTTACGAGTAAGTGATTTCGAAATATCCACAAGAAGATGCTTAAATATGTTTTTAAATTGTAGTTAAATTTTGTTGCATAGTATCAAAACGATATCATATAACGTACGAGAATCTCTGTGTTAAAAAATATGAAATAAAACTCTCTTTCTCTCCTAAGTTTATTAATACATTTCTTGTCATCACTTAGGTGTAAATGATTATATAAGTTTTTACCGACTTACTCGTATAATATTAAGTTACATCTAGATAACTGTAGTCGCATTTCTACCACATTACTTAGGCATTAAAATATCGTTAGAGATAATCTTTCTTTGGTAATTGAGACCGATTAGACAAGATAATCGAATAAGACCTATTTAAAGGCAATGCATTTTCATGATTTGATTTTTTTTATAGTATTAGACGGCAAAACAAGCGATCGGCTACCTGGATATGCCGAAAAGGTGGAGAGACCGCTGCTTAAAATAAGGCCTTCAACACACACTCGTCAGACGAAATTCCGAATATCTCCACTCCAGGTCTGTCTTCTGTGTGGTCGTGGTATTGCACCGGGCGAGCCGAACCATTCGTGCCAAGATGTTAAAGCGGACTCTACTACTGTTACTGTTCATATATCTAAGAATACATTAAAATGTCGATCGGCCCATACATGAAATTTGCTCCCCAAGTGTAGTGGATATCGCATTATTGCATAAAATGGATAAGAAAAGTGACATTCTTAGCATGGGTTTTGGCAACCGAAATATGTTTTAGTACCATGTTATCCTTCTCTAAAAAAAAACAGAAATTTCGCTTAAATTACGCTCTTTGTGAATTCAAATCGCTACTTAATTTGGAAATGTAAAAAATAATTGGTAATCCAGTAAATGATGAGTGTGGTGCCGGAGGCCCAATTTTAGTCCCTTTCCCGTTTCACCCATTTCTTATAAGGAAAGGATTGGATGGGAAAGTGGATTTAACGGTGTAGGAGACGCATAGGAAGGGGAAATATCCTCTTTATGTGAGTCTCCTCCTCTGTCGGTTTATGGTAGGCAACGCATCTGCAATTGCGGATATCTATGGGCAGCGGTCGCTTCGCCATTTCGGCGGATTTAGGTGGCCGCTTGCTCGTTTGTTAGCTTATTGCATAAAAAAAATGAATAATAAAATTTTATTCAATTTTAAAACAGATTTTTGTCATTATGTCATCGGGATATAAAAACAAAATTATCGATCCATCTATACATATTTAGATTATTTATAAATGGTATTATTCAATATCTATATTTTCAATTCAAACCAAAAACTCCAATTTCGTAGTAAAAATCATGACTACATTTAAGTTAGGAATATTCTAATACTAAAGATTTCAACGACGCGGTTACAGTGCTTAGATGTTTAAACCCGAATTGACATTACAAAACATTCACACTAAACACGTTCTCGTTGTCTACCTGTATTACTTTTTATCTTTAAACATTGGATGAAATATTGTTATGTATTTTTACGACGAATAATCGTGGTGAAGAAACGAATGAAAAATCGATACTAAATTTCGAATAAGACTATGTTAAAAGTAACTAAACACCCCCCTTACCCCGAGACCCAGCCTAACATCGGCTGGTGATACCCTTATTAAAAGGTCAATTCCTATGCGAAACATTTTTGTTCCATATTTTATTTAATTCAATAAGTAACAAAAAATGTTAAAGGTATTTTAAAGTTCAACAGGTAGTATTTTTTTCCTTTCAAAAATATCGCGCGAAGACATAATATTCTGTTGTTAATATGAGAGCCAATCGTTAAGAGAGGTCCGTTAACGGAATTCCTGACGTAATGATCCTTGCTCAAGGATAAAGTCTTTCGTAACCTGTATTACTAATACACGCTGATTCATTTGAAATAATACAGTGGAGCTTTGTCTGCGACTAACAGTCACGAAGGAATCCTTTTGTAGAAATTTTACGTTTCATATTGAAAGATAAATAATATATTTTTCTTTTATAAAAAGATCCAAATATACAATCAACTCTAAAAGTCATTGATTGCTAGAATTGTTTTAAAAATGAATTAGGTAAATTTAAATGTCTATAAATAACTCAAACCGGTTTCATATAAAAATCTCTACAACTATGGGTAACAATTCTTTGTTTTATGTGCTTTTGAAGTTCAACTCCGCTTCAGTTTCTTCTTTTTATAACTTCAGCTATGTCCGAACAGGACACTATGCAGAATACTTGGCTGAATTGGAGTAATTATATTCCTTTGAAGGGCCATCTACATTTCGAATAACGACTGATCTCTAAACCCACTGATTACCTGACAATCGCCGATTTAAATCAACTACAGGAGATAAGAAAGGTACTCGAAGACAAAATTGTAAACTATTGTCTTTTGTTCATACAAAGATTGCGATTTTCCAAAAGCCTCGGACTCGGACAAAGAACTGTATGTTTTTAGTTTAGTAACAATACATAATAGTTATTCATATCGATTATAGAGACAACAAAACTATCTTTTGTTAAAACTTAATTTCATGTAATAAATATTTCCATAACTTAAGACTATCATATTTCTTATCTGAGTATATAACCGCTATATAAAAGCACAATTGCGCATTCATTAAAATAATGAGATAATAGTGTCACTCGTCTCTATGTATACGCTATCAAATACATTGGATACTTGACGCTAACTTAATGTTAAGATAATAACCGTGCGTGTTCGAATACAATGAGAATATGTAATTCTCAAGTATTATAAGTGATAGATCTTTACCGAGCTAAATATTTAAACTTGACCCTTAATTATCAGTCAATTAAATTCTTAACCGACGTTCTCATTGTATCCAGGACAAAAAAACACGCGTTAACATTTAAATATCGTTTTCAAGTAATGTCCATTCAACTTACCGGTTTATAGAGATCTTCACTCAACCATGACTGCTTATGCACGCACACTAAAGTTGATAAACTTTGTAAAGTTTTTGAAACTTTTTCACGTCGAAGTCCAAATTATATCTCGAAAAAATAAATATACTAAAATAAAAGAAGTTAGTAAATTATATAGTCTTAAGATTTAAATTATATAGAAATTAATTGAATATTTTTAATTTAAAAGTTTTCTGTATGGCCCAGGCTGTCACGACGAGTAGTCGCGACGAAGTTCTAGCTCGGACTGATGGATCCCGCACCGCTCCCGCTCCCAACGGCAGGCGTCGCCTCCCACCGTTACCCCGCACCTATCGCACGACCTCCCTACAATCTACAATGCACCTATAATCAAAGAAGCATATTCTTATTAAAGACAATCAATTATATTACGATTTAGCTTTAATGGTCAGGCCATTGATCACATTGTACTTTGTACTTACACTTGTAGAGTTATTTCAGTTTTTTTTTCCTATAAGAATCTAGTCACATAATCATTTAATGAATAACAAATTAATTTAAAACAATACTTAGTAGTTTAATTAAATAAGCACCTACATGTTATCTAATTCCGAAATCATTCGAAAAAAAAAATTCGAACTCATTTTCTTACAAACCAAATTTTCGAGTCTCTCAAATATTGATCTTGGTCCTAAAAGTTTACGTCGCAAACGACTTATCTATTGTACCATGGTATCCAATAGTTTAACATTACCTGAACACTTCATTAGTGCGAACGAGCGCAAAAGCTTTACTAATCGACTTGTAACCGACGATTAGGAAGTCATTAACATTGCTACAAAGTTTGCAGACGTTAGTTCAACCTTTGAAGATAAAACTAGCGAAGCTCTCCAATGCGATGTCATTTCTTTGTAAGGTCAAGTTAAATACTTAGAAGTTTGGAACGAGAACATACTCTATTGTATAATCGAATTGGAAAAGAGAAATTAATCTTTTTTTTTACTAAAAGCACTTAATTATTAGTACCTATTTGTTTATTATGACTCATCCCTTTCGCTCTGTTTAAAAAAAATACATTATTATCTATGTTAATATGTTTGAATACAAGTATTTCGGCGGTGGAATATTACCGTAACAAAAATTCTTAACCTAAAACTTGAATCTCCCGCCTGGTAAATATTTACGCCTAAACCTAGTTCTAAAATAACTTTACCGTAGAGGGACATTCGAAGAACAGTATAATACTGAAAAACAGTACCTTTCAACATGAATATGTAGTCTTAAACAATTAATTTAATTGTAACTAGCGATATTAATTTAAACACTCCACTATAGATCTCGCTAGGAAAGCGCGCGAATATCCCAATAAATCTTATGACATTGACAGCTGTCAGCTAGGGACGTGACGTTTATGCCGACATCCTAGTGTTGAGCCAATTCTATAGAACGGTTCTAATTTTCTTCTAACAGTAGAGATATTGAAATCTTTATTTTGAAGTGTTTCGGCAGTGGAATCCAACGTTAACAATTCTATCGAACAGTTGACATAACAAATAGTTGTTATCTTTGTTGCATTTGAAATGTTTTCTTTACAATTTACACAAGTAATAAACATAACTTGAGATTTCCTTCGTAAAAGTTCAAAAATGTTATCTTGTTTAGCGACTATCGCATTCTTCTGATAGCAGCGCTTAACTGAAGACTTTCTCGTCGTAACTTTTAAAACATTTTGACTAAATTCCTTATAGTGAGGATAGTGCCGACGTTAAGATGTGGTTGGCTGATAGCAGTGAATTACACAGCTAAAGCAACTTAACCCTTCAAGGCATGGTAGATACAAGGCGCTATATATACCCAGGGTCCTAATAGTACTAAAATCGGCACTAAAAAAAACACTTCAGTATTATATTAATTGTGTTTTTTCGTTTTAAATTAGTAGAAATTTTGTAAATCTGCTTTGGAAATTGATTTTTTAAAACCTGTAACAAATTATTATAAGAGGTAAACAAAGTATTTCCACGTTGGTTGAATGTAATTTTAACTTTAAATTGTTCTGTACAATTCTAGAAAAAGGTGTACATTTTTTAATTATTTTAATAAAAGTTTCCTGCTAGCAATCTAAACTTTTTCACGCGTTCTCGGGTAAAGGAAAATACGACAAAAACATGCATACTATTGACAAAAAGGTGATTAAAGAAACTTGCACGCCCGTAAAATATATTTAACTAGCTGTTGCTCGCGACTTCGCCTACGTGAAATTACCTTTCTAACGGTGAAAGAATTTTTAAAATCGGCCCAGTAGTTTTAGAGTTATTTCAATATATACAAAAATACAAATCTTTCCTCTTTATAATATTAGTATAGATTTACCATGCTAGGATTAAGAAAGATATTTCGAATTCATTTATAATATTTAAGGGTTTAGGTTTCTAAAAGAGATCTCCTGCAGGTAATATGATAGAATCAGATATTTTCGTGCCAGCTTACGCTAATTTCATATATATTTTTATGATTTAGGTTATTAACTTTTTTCCTGATATCATAAAATCGTCTTATTTTTAAATTAGTAAATTATAAAGAACTATTGTTTGAATTTCTCCAATTCACAAATATCAATAACTTCTTTATTTTTTTATTAAAGCTGATGTATTTTACACTAATCATACTTGATACTAATATTTTAAATGCGAAAGTTTAGATGGATGGATGGATGTTAGAGTTTGTAGCCTAAAGGGTGAACGGATTTCGATCAAATTTAGTACATATGTCGAGGATAGTCGGGAAGAACACATAGGCTACTCACTTTTGTTTTGTTTTTAATCCCACGCGAACGATTTCGCGGGCGAGAGCTAGTAAATTATAATGGCTTGCTTAAGTGGAATCAAATCCACTTTACAAAGACTCCATAGAAGTTTTTGTTTTCCAGGCCATCTATCTTGATAACCAGAAACGTAAGCAAAGCTGTGCAAATCTGCAGAGCATCGCATTTTTTTGAGATCTCACTAGATGGCGCTGTACTCAACTCAATAGTTTTATTAATTTAATGGTCCAATAAAAACAAACGTAAAATTTTAATATAAGGGTTAAAATAAAAATCTAAAATAATATGTTACACCATTTTTATTCAAAAATCTAATGTAATATCATTCAAAATGAATTATACAATCAGCTCGATACAAATATATAGCGATACAAACAACTATCTTATACGCGATACATCAAAATAGAAACAATTCAGAAACAAGTGCATATTGTTCCTAACTTTACTACCTTAAGTTTGATAACACTGAGGGTCTCCCTGAGTGGTATTACCGATATATGACGTAAAATTATAAACAATATTCAAACATTTCTTAGATTATGTAACAATATACATGATAAGTACTTGGAAGCCCGAAATATTGACCTTATCCAGTTTTGCTAGTAAATGTACTTTAACAATTGACTTTAAATTACTCTCTTTTACTTGTAATGAGAATATTTTATCTTCTATTTTTTTTTAATATTAACTATCTTGATAAGTATAACGCCTTTGAGCTGCAAACAGATCATTTAATAATTTCATATATATATTTAAAATTACCCAATATGATATAGTTTAAGTTCCGCAATGTATTTATTATGATTAGTATATTTAGTGATTATTGTCTGTTTTAATCTAAATTTATTATTACGATATATGTATTGATTTATGATATATCTTGTTTCTAAGTTATATACCAGGAATTAAAAAAAACCCTCGTTTTATTACGGCAAAATATAGAACTAATATAAATTTTGTAACAAAAAGGCAGATAAGAGTTCCACGGTCAGGATTATATTCATGGTTAGACTGAAGAGATGATATAGATAATATATATTTAAAAAAAAATTATAAAAAAATTTATAAAAAAATATTTATAAAAAAAAAATTGAGAAAAAACCTTGGCTACGTACTTTTTTTTCATATTAAGTATAATTACAAAAACAAAAAATCCGTATTAATTGGTTTATAGTAAATGATAAAAATATTTTTATTTGTAAATAGTATTTGGGTTCAATTTCTGTCTCTTTTAAGCAAACTGAGAAACAAATGTTACTGTCCCTGTCTACATAGATTAAAAAACGATAGCATCTATACATAGATAACTAAAATAAATGCACTTTAAAATACAATGATTACAATAATTTGCTTATAAGCAGTTTAATATTTTCTAACAGAAATTACTTTCTTATGAAAAAGGTAGATATGTAAAAAATATTAATTATTAAAAAAATTAAGCATTCTTTTTGTTGCAATTTTTAAAGAGTTTCTGTAAATAAAAAATATATTGAAATGATCCTTAAAAATTTTTTTAATCAAATTTGTAATAAGCAAGCTTATACAAATTTAATTAAAAATAAGCAAGCTTATACAAATTTAATTAAAAATCTCGAAATTATCCAATTTACATACATAAATTTTACTTGAATAAAGAGAAAAAGGTCAAAAAACTTTCCTCCTGATATGTTTGCCTTTAAAATACAAGTTTTCTCGACCCTTTTGCAAATAATTATCAAAAATATGTACCCTACGATATCATTCAAAACTTTTAACAATGTTTTTAATAACATATTTTTTATAATCTATGAAAGTAATAACTTTTGATAAAATGAAGGTTTTATTTTTTCAAATTTGAAGAAAGCAATTTAGAGATTAAAAAAATATAGAAAATTAGGTAAAATCGGATTTTCTTTTCGTCATTATAATTGATGTATTAAATGCAATTAAATAATTAAATAAAATGTTACATATTAGATCAATATCAATAATTTAAATTCTAGAAGATTGAATACGTTAAAAATTCTAAATTAAGGAATATTATTTAATTAAAAAAATGCATTGAACTAAGATTTTTTTAGTAAACTTAACCAAATAATCTATTACTGATACAAAAAAGAACAAACTGGTTTAAACCAGTTTACGAATTAACAAATAATTTGACAAACATTGCAAGACATGTATCGATGTTTGTGTTGGCACGTATGATACTGGAGTAGTCTACTAAACCATGTGCCAACTCTAATCGATTCACTTATTACCCACTTGTCGGATCTTGCGTACAATTAAAACCTTGCTCCTTAGTAGCTGAAGAATTTATAATAAACACATTTAGCGCATTTATTCTATAAAAGATAAATAGATAAATAAATAAATAAATAAATTTATTATAATTAAATAAATAAATTTATTTATTTATTTATTTATTTATCTCCGTAAGGGATAAGGGCAAGTTGATGAAACCGACAAATGGAAATAAGCTGACATTAATTCGTTCATAGTTCATCTTTAATTTTAGCGTGCGACATACAGAACTGTTCAAAATCTTCAGGAGATCTGTCTCCGTCATAATCAGCTAAAAATTGACCATTGGCGTATATTTTGAATGTGGGTAAAATTTCGATTTTCGCGTAATCAGCGACTTTAGGATTATCTGATGCTTCCACTGCAGCGACCACAACTGGACCACCGATTGACTTCATTTTAGTCGCCAGTCGACTATACACTGGCTTTATTGTCGAGCAATGACCACACCCTGGAAATAAACATACAAATAAATATGATTATAAAGAAAAATAACAAAAGATAAATCTTACTAATGTTATAAATGCGAAAGTTTAGATGGATGGATGTTTGTTAGAGTTTGTAGCCTAAACGACTGAACGGATCTGGATGAAATTTGGCATAGACGTAGAGGATAGTCTGGAAAAACACATAGGCTACTCACTTTTGTTTTTTTAATTCCACGCGGACGGAGTCGCGGGCGCAAGCTAGTATTACATAATAAGAAGGTTCAATAACATTTAATGAAACTAGCTTTTGTCTCCGTGAATTAAAAAAAAGAACAAAAGTAAGAAACCTATGTATTCCTCCGGATTAGCTATCTATGACAAATTTCATCAAAATCCGTTCAGCCGTTTAGGCTACAAACACAAACATCCATCCATCGATCTAAATTTTCACATTTATGTTGTAAGATTAACTTAACCTCTAGATTAAATTGTTTCTACATCCCCCATGTTAAAAGAGATTTGTTGTTTGCATTATATAGGCTTCGAAACTGCTGAATTTGAAAAATATATCAAACATTATCATTCAGTAAAAGACTACATTCATTACTAGAAAAAGTTTTTTTTTTACTTTGTAAGAAAAGTATAACATTTATAACGTATTAACTTACATGTAGCATAAAACATGATAAATGTTGGCGTTTTGGATTCTATAACGGAATGAAAATCGTCATCATTGACCATCAGCACATTAACACCGAAGCCCGCTTCTTGACTTGTTTTAGGCTTTTGAGGAGTCTCATGCTTTCCTCGCTGACTGTTTATGAATGTTATAAAATCTTCTTTCTAGAAATAAATTCATTATTAATTTTTATCTGTTTTTTTTACAAAACAAACAAAACAGTGAATAGCGCCATCTATGGTATGCTTTGTAAAACAAAACACTATACAACTCCGTTTTCTGTTAAGAGAACATAGATGGCGGTAGTAGCTTCATAAAGTTCAAGCCCTTTTTATCTCCGGTTTCTATAAGTAAAAAGAACTGTTGATTCCCTTTCTAAATAAATAGACAAAATAATTATTTCCGATTTTTCAAAGATTAAGGAATGTTTTTTTGTAGACAATTTCAACAGTTAAACTCCATAATGCTTGCTACAGAGTTCTAACTTTACAGTTCATTGGTCAGTTAATGTTTTCCCCAAGACATGCTGAATTTTATCTGAACAGTTCTTTAGTTAAAACAATCAGAACTAAAAGTATAGCTGATTTAATAGCGAAGTTTTGTTAAAAAAATCTGTGATAATATAATATAATACCTTCCGTCCTCCGCTATAATCTTCAACTAGTTTATTAAAGTAACTGAAGTATTTAATTGTTGGATATCCTTGCACTTTGTAGTTAGAGCACAATTGTTGTTCAATCGTACAATCCACAGCACCAAATACAACTGACAATTCATCAGAAAATGTTTCCGCTGCTCCGGAGAATTCTGGTTTCGTACTCTTACAGTGTCCACACCCTGGAAATAATTATGTAAGTCTTATAAAAATTTATAAACTAATCTATACTAATATAATAAAGCGTAAACACACACTACTTCATGGAGTAAGATGTCAGCAATCACAGCAATTTATGAATCATTATTTTTTTAATATAAAGCCCTACACTTAGGATATGTTTTAGGCTATATATTTGCACGTTATTAAAATTAGGGGTAGGTGAATTCGAAACAAAAAAGTCATACGCGAAAGGGACCATAAACTATAAGCCGCAAGCAGCAAAGAAACAATATTACTGATAAAGGTAATTTTTACCCCATAGCAAAAACCTTCGCTGTCATGTGCATTTGAATTTTGACAATTGATAGTTTTACAAATGTAAATAATATAATATGATAGTGTTAACAGCTAGTGTCAATAAAAACTTACATGGTGCATAAAACATTATTACTGCATGTTTGATCTTCCGGAGGGTATTTTTGAATGTTGATTCACTGAGATGTCTTACTTGACCTTCTTCTTCAGACCACGGCTTTTCTGGTGGCGGAGGAGGAGGCGGTTCTTGCGGATTCTAGATAATAAAAAATTACACTAAATTAAATATCTTCAGACTTCTGATGCACTCAAAGTTGTTAAGCGGGGTTAAATATCCACCATATGACAAGTACCAAAATTGCAACGGTTCCTTAATAGCACTTTAGACTTTGAGTGCAATTGTTTTTAATTCATTTATATACATTTTATGACATTAATAATAAAAATGAGTGATAATAGGTGATGGATTCAAAACATTTTCACATTTTAACCATTAAGAAATTGGTGAGACTTATGGCCCAATATTAAAACTACATGTAACAGCATTGTAAACTCTATATTTTGACGTCTGTCAGAATGTAAGCGGCTTACGAATCGAAATGTTCGTTTCAGTATTCGGACTTTCGGTATTTTTATTTATATAATTTAATTAATGTAATTTTTACCTTAATAAAATCAACGATTTGTTCCTCCTGTCTGGCATGACCCGCGTCATATTTGTATTGGCCCTTGTTAAAGTATTTTAATGTCGGGTAACCTTTGACACCGAAACGCGATGCCAAACTTGATTCCACGGTCGCATCTACAGCGGCTAAAACACCTGGGATCTAAAATAAAAAATCATACTTCATATTTATCTGGCTCTACTGCTTTTGACCGCGATTTCGTTACCATGAAATTTAAAAAAAAAACTTCGTCCATGTGTCAAATTTCAGATAGATCTGATAACAAACATCCATCCAATCTCTCGCATTTATTAGTATTATGATTATAAATGTGAAAGTTTTAATAGTATTGAATACTTCCAAAAATGGTTTATCGGATCTCGATAAAATGTAGCACAGATGTAGAACATTGGAATATAACAGTATTTAAGTTTTACTAGAAAATAATACATATATCCTGTCTTAAGACAGGCATACATTGTAATGGTTAAATTTTAGAAATTGGTTTAGTTGTTTTAGACTTAAATTGTTACAAACATGTATATTTTTTCTATTTAAAATTAGAATCAGTTAAACTCAACACACAAAAAATAAATCATTTAACGCACCTTGAAATTTATAAGTAAACTATTTCCAAAAGAATTCATATCCAAGTAATTTCAATAATGAAAGCATGTCAAATTCATTGCACAAATTAAATTTGTTACGCCTAAACTATAGTCCATTAAACAAATGTATATAAAGGTTTGAATACATACATTTTCGTTATTTATCCTAGCGGCTGCTTTTTCGAACTCCGGTTTAATTCTCTTACAGTGTCCGCACCAAGGGGCATAGAAAACCACTAAAGCATGTTCCACATTCGCTAATATACTGTCAAATGTATCCACTGTAACAAATAATCATAGGAAATTGTTGGTTTTAAACAAATTGCATCTCTCTCTTTACATTTGAAAAAAAGAGATAAAAGATATACTACAGGTTATAGACAAAACAACCTTTACTTAATACTAGCTGTTGCCCGCGACTTGTTCACGCAATATTAAGATAAAAAAGTAGTCTATAATATGCCTGTCTATGTCAGCTACCGTTCCAGTTTTTCGTCCAGTCGTTTCGGAGATTACCCGGAACAAACGCGGCTTGCGGACAGACAGACAGACAAAAAAAATTTAAATGCAATTTTCGTTATCAGCAACGCAAATACATCTTCCTGAAATCTGGAATTTTTTATATTACAGACACTCCAATTTTATTATATGTATAGATATAGATAGATATCAAATGTCTTATTCGCATTATGCTATTAATTATTTGAGTACCAAATAATTTAGAAACTAAACATATCTGAACAATTAAAATTTAGTTGTATGGATTCAAAATCATTTAGACAAGAGTCTTTTAACTAATCCAGTACTTGACTCATTTACTAGCCTAGTGCGAACTAACCATAACACATACATTATCTATGATTATATACTTACGATAATTCAATGGATGGATAGATATATTTGATATATTACGTTTAAAACAATGTATTACTTCATGACCAAAAATGTTACAAAACAGCATTGTAATAATTCACAGATTTTGACTAACAAAGATGAAAGTTTCATTAATGTCATTTGAAAGCAAAGAGTTATGATAGAAGAAAAAAAACCAATAAAGTCCTACAAACAATAGATGTGTACCAAATACACTTTTATCAGGAAAATTATAAAAAACTAGCTTTCGCCCGCGACTCCGTCCGCTTGGAATAAAAAAAAACAATAGTGTGCAGCCTATATATTCTTCTAGACTATCAGCAGTTTAGGTTACAAACATCCACCCATCGATCTAAACATCATTTATAATATTAACACGTTAAACGCCGATAGAAAAAAAAAATCGTAAAAATACTTTTGGTCGTAATTTGTTTATTATGTTACGATACGTATAGAAAATAAGTTTTATCCAATTCTGTACATGGGTTACATAGTTACAGTCAAATACATAGCTGAGGTCACCGGTAGTAAAAAGTAGTTTGAATATGACTATACGTTGAGGTCACCGGTGACCCCCATGGCGCTATGATAGAGGAAGGGTGAGGTCACCGGTGTCCCCCATGGCGTTTAACGTGTTAATATCATTGCTACTTTCATCAATGGAAGATATTCCGCATACATTCTGATGAGTGCGCTTGTCTGAGGTCTGATTTATTCCTTTTCTAGGAGGGGAATATCCTCTTTATCAATTTAAACACATCTGCAAATCCAGATGTCAATGGGCAAGTCACTTCACTAATTTGACTAAAAAAAACTTTACTTTCACCATTCATCGAGACAGATTTTTCACTATTTAGAAATTGTTGAATTAATTTAAATATTTGGTATTAGTAATCTTACCCGTTAAATGTACTACATCTGAATCCTGAGACCAACTTTCATCTGCTACTTCGTTTTTCTTCTGATGTGCTTGTGAATTTGGATCCCTCATAAAATCGACTATCGCCTGACGTTTGTTATCACCATTGTATGGGAATTTCAACTCACCCTTCCTGTTAAAATACAATTTTATAGTAATAAATACTATTATCTTACTAATATTAAAATTTTAGATGGATGGATGTTTGTTAGAAAGTATATCCAGAACATCTCAACAGATCCGTATATTTAGATACAGATGTAGAACATAGTCTGGAATAACATAGGCTACTTTCTTGTTTTTTTCTGACAATTTAGATATTGTTAAACACTGAGGTGGTAAAAATTAAATACTTACTCATAATATAAAAGCGTTGGGAATCCAGTTATATTGTATTGCAGTCTTATTTTAGAATTACCCGGCTTTGCAACATCAATAGCTGCAAGTAAAGCTTCACCCTAAAACAAATAGTAACTTTAAGTTTTTAAACCAATATCATATATGCAAATGTTTAGATGGATGTTTGTTAGAAGTTTCCGGAACAGCTCAATAAATCTGATATTACATTTGGCATAGATATAGAACATAAGAACACATAGTCAGTATATTAAGTGTTTATTTGAATACCACAAAATCAAAATTGCAGTTATCACATATGTATGATAATTTCGATTTTGGTATGACTATGTTTGTAAAAACATATTGTGAAACACATTTTTTACATTACCTTTAAATCTGCTGCAGCGGCTACATAATCAGGTTTCAAGGTCTTGCAGTATCCACACCATGGAGCATAGAACATGATCAAAGACCTCTTATATGACGCCATACCCTTTTTCAAGAATTTTATCAATGCCTGTAAATTGTAATCATTTACAATATAATAAATATTAAACACTTTATCTTATAACTAGCTGTTCCCGTGCGGCTTCATCTGCGGGAAATTATAAAAATTTTATTTTATTATTTACATTGGTGACATTCTCAATTGCAAATGTCAAATGCACAAATGACAATGATGGCAATTTTGCTTCCTTGATGTTGGCAACAACTTATGGTCTCTTTCCCACATTAGGGATTTTATCCAATTTATTTACCCCCTAAGTTTAATGGGGTGAAAACATATAGCCTAAAGCCTGAAGTAAGTGTAGGGCTTTTTATTAAAAAAAGAATTATTCAAAAATATGCTGTAATTGCTGACATCTTACGCCACAAGGAAGTGTGTGTTTACGCTTTATTATATTAGTATAGAAGTATAGATATCACGCAGACAAAGTTGCAAACAACCAGTTATTTATAATTAAAAAAGGAATACTATTTATTACCTCACCATCCTGGAGATGGAATATGTCTGTTGCTTTTGGATCTTCTTCCCAAGGTAAATCACCAGTTGGGTCCCGCAGGAAGTTGCATAGTGCGGACACTGTCTCTCCCCTGTCATAATCCTTGTGATATTCACCATCTTTGTAATGTTTAATGTGATATGGTTTTTCATTACTAACTTTTAACTTTTTGCACAGTTTTTTGCCATCACTGTAATCACAATTTAATAAACAAAATATACATATAAATATAAAAAATACAATGTGTTAAATGTGTGGTTTTCCTCTCCCCGTTTATTTGAGGGCAAGTTTAATAATTGTTGTTGTATAAGTATTTCAACAATGGAATTCCAGATTTATGGCAACAAATGGACACAAGGTCAGTGTTTGATGAATTAAAAAACAAACAGAAATCATCGGTAATAGCTAGATATTAGAGCTAAATTGATCACCTGTTGCTACAATCAATGGACACTAAAGTTGCTTTTCCTTTCATTGTATCTGCAGTGTCTTTAAAAACATCCACAATAGCCTGTGTCGACTTTGGTTCGTTAACAAATAATACCAACACATTTGTTTTAGTCCTTAATAACTTTTTGAACTCCTTTATGTCATTTGTTTGTGATATAAGATTAGTTTTCTGTTTCTTTGCATGGACCAATGTTTGAGTACATAGACACAAACATATAAACAACTGTAAAAAAAAAAAAACATACAGACGACTTGAGTACCTCCTTCTTTTGGGAAGTCGGTCAAAAAGTTAAAATTTTGGTCTTAATACTTGCCATTGCTACATGATTTATAAGATATTGATTGGTTTATACAACTTTTGATACTATATACATACTGCTTTAAGCAACCATAATTGATTTATTATTTAATCAAGATAAAAATCAAACATGGTAAAAAAAATTCAATCTTTCAGCTTAGGCTTTTAGTAAGTTTATAGCAGTTAACTTTACAACAGATTATTAAATAATATTTGTTAGATCGCAATGCCTAATTTAATAAATATTTGAGTTTACTAACTAATAAAACATGGAATAATTCGCCACGCTGCATTTTAATAAATTGACGAACTTCTGACGACAAAATTTGAATTACATTTATTGTTTATCACGAGTACACATTTTCATACTATGTTTTCGCAGAGCCAAGCACTTGTTTTGAAAAAAAAAATTAACGTCTGTATAACACATTTTTGGAGATGGTCTTTTGTTTTAGATTATAGGATAAATAATGTATTTTTTTTAATAGTATCTGGAAGTTTATGTAATTCTAGATCATTCCTAATTTTCAAATAAATTCTGGCTGAATTTTACACTATTTTACTTTTTAATTCATGTAACATGTGTAAAAATAAAAAAAAAAAACGAAATGCCGGCTTTTTACTCACTTTTGACAAAAGTTGATATCGCATGATTTAACACAGCTCCAGCACAATTACACGGCAAAATTCATAAATGAAGCAAATAACTTGTCACTATCTAGAGTTGTGATCTCAAACTATTATTTTTTTCAATTTTCAAACTAAGTTTTAACTTTTAATATAATGTGAAGGACTTGGTCCAAGAGTTTTGATAGAGCAATAGTGATGGGCGTTAGATCGTAAACTAGTTAAAAGGGCTGTCGATGTCGAATGTCGACGTCCTTCCACGCGTCGATAATGCCTGCTTTCTGCCTTTCTCCTAAAGAGTAAATAAACTTTGTAAAACTTTAAACGTCTTTAATCAGTAACGTTAAAATGATAAATATTTATTTGTTTTAGTGGATTAACAGATATTTCGATAATTAAACTACCCAAGACTTAAATGATTTGTTTATCATTATAGCACTGACCCATTTCGTCTTTTTTTTCAGTATCGGTTTTCTATCTATATTTGGCCAAACTTGGTGGCGTAAATTATGTGCAATGGAGTTATTTAAATACAAAAATATGAACGGAAAGAAATAAAAGGTTTACAATAGGTTTTTTTGCACTGTCGTACATTAAACTTGCAATGATTTTATGTGGTAACCCTAGTGACGGATAGAGGTCTAACCGGCAAGTTTATATCGATTTTGTCAATGTCACAAAGGTCATACAAAGTTAGTTTTAGTTGTTCTATCTCTCAGTTTAACGGTAAATTTACTTATTTGTGATTGGTTCAAAATACAAAACTTTGAATTTTAGCGAATAGCCAAAGGTATAATTTTGATGTAAAAATAATGACATAAGTAGTGTAAACGAAATCTAACTTAATTCTTTGCAGAGCAAGTGCAAGACGAGAAAAGATCATCGGATTAACCGAATACAGTAACTGTTACTCTGAACAAGATTCAAGAGGTGTAAGTACTATGTATCATTATATTACATGTATTTTTTAAAACGTTTCTGATAATATATTACCCTTATTACATAATTTTTATTAGTTTTTAAAATCTATAACACTTTTTTTTTATTTCAGCAAATCGCAAAAATGGCCCGCAAATTTGTCGTTGGCGGTAACTGGAAGATGAATGGAGATAAAAATATGATAAATGAAATTATAAATAATATGAAGAAAGGTCCTTTGGATAAGGATGTTGAGGTATATAATTTAATCCTGCATAGCTTTAATGTTCGAAAAATTAAATGTTAGTGTGACATTTTGACCTTGACTGTTATTGTTATATGCACTTGTAATTTTCAAGATTAATGAGTTATTAAAAAGAGATTGATGTAATTATGTTTGTAGTCATACCATTTCATGGCCTCTGTGGAGTTTCTATTCTCTCATATGTGTATGAAAGATTTTAAAAGTAACTTTTGTATACAGGTAATTATTGGGGTCCCATCCATCTATCTTACTTATGTGAAGAGTATTGTCCCTGATACAATCCAAGTTGCCGGCCAAAACTGTTGGAAAGTTCCCAAGGGTGCTTTCACAGGTAATTTTTTTTGTATAAAAAATGTCCCTTGTCTATTCTAATAATATAGTTCTGCTTGCGTCTGTATTAATAAGATTTGTGATTTTATGTTCTGCATACAAACCTGTCTAGTCTTTGCGAATTTTTAGTTATACATGGGTCCTAGCACTAATGGATCAGGGTCAGGTTAAACCTTGTATATACACCTACTGGCAATGCAGTTGAATTTATTTTTAAATTTAACATTTTTAAGAATCGCCTTGTATGTGAATTTTTAGGTGAAATTTCACCCGCTATGTTGAAAGATATCGGTGTTAACTGGGTTATCATTGGACATTCGGAACGCAGGACAATCTTTAAAGAAAATGATGACCTAATAGCTGAGAAGGTATGTATTATAAAAATTTTTATAGTATGAAATGTACAGTTCTGTATTAATAATTGTTATTGTTACAGGTGGCACATGCTCTTGAGTCTGGCATGAAAGTGATTGCTTGTATCGGTGAGACATTACAAGAAAGGGAGGCAGGAAGGACCGAGGAAGTTGTTTTCAGACAGACTCAGGCATTGGTTTCCGCTATTGGAGACAGATGGGCCAATGTTGTGCTTGCGTATGAACCAGTCTGGGCTATTGGGACAGGGAAAACTGCTTCTCCGCAGCAGGTAATGTACAATTTCTATTCTGCATTTATTACAAGGTTTTTATTGTGCTAGTGGTAGTATTACAGTATTTTAGCGGTATTAATTTTATTGACATAAATGTCTACAGGCTCAAGAAGTGCATGCTTCCTTACGAAACTGGTTAGCAAATAATGTGTCAGCTGAAGTGGCTGATACTGTGCGTATTCAATACGGAGGTTCTGTAACCGCTGCTAATGCTAAGGAGTTAGCGCTGTGTGCTGATATTGATGGCTTCCTAGTTGGAGGTGCCAGTTTGAAGCCGGAATTTGTCAACATTGTTAATGCTAATAAGTAAATCTCCCTATCTTGATGTATTTAGCAAATTATAAATGTATAGAACTCGCACTTATTGAGAATAACGACTTGAAATATCCTTTACTTCGTGGATACAAAGAAGTATAGTTTAAACAAAATTAACTTATGATTAATTATGTACTTGATTAAAAATCTTTGATGTCATATTGTAGGAGATTTTTGAACGGAAATCTGATGTTCTTGTGAGAGTTTCTGCATTAGACAGGCCATTTTTAATTTGCAATTATATTACTATATTTTATTAAACTATTAAAATATATATGCGTCAGTTGTTTAATCCTATATAACTATTGAAAACTTGTATCTAATTTAATAAAATTGTATTTAGATGTATAAAAAAACTGCCAACAAAATGTTTTAATAACATAAATATTTTGCTTATTGATATTATATTGAATTATTAATTTGTGTATGGTATATGTAATATTCTATGTTATTTCTGTTATATTAATGTTTTTAAATCATATTATACAATTAAATAATTATGTCATCAATATTAAAAGTTAATTTTTTATTAAACTTTATAATAATGTTAACTGCCAAGAATTTTTATGACATTTTATTTTTTTTATTTTATAATTTATATATTTTTTTTTACAGATTTTTTGAGTTTGTTCAAAATTAATGTTATCTTGAAATTCTATTAATTAAGGGCAGCATTAACATTGTTTCTTTTTAAAGTATTTTGTAAGAAAAAAGTTTTTTTACTCTTAATTTTTCTGTTCTCAATTTTTTATGTGAATATTTTCAAGTTTGCTATGATTTATATGCTATTGTAATGAATACTTCGTTGCATCTTAATATGGTTATGAAATTAAACGCTATTACTTCAATTATTTTGCGTTATTTTATTAATAATCCAATAAAACATTAAAAAAATAATAACAAACTGACAATTTAATAACTTCATATTTATACAAAATATACAACTTATTTCTAACCCATTAGATTAATTAAAAAAAATGTTATTTTTTCCTTTTATAACTAGATACAAATCAATACAGTGGTTATTTATTTATATCACCACTTCCCATAATAAGCCTATCTATACCAATATTATAAAGAGGAAAGATTTGTATTTTTGTATGTATTGAAATAACTCAAAAACTACTGGGTCAATTTTAAAAATTCTTTCACCATTCGAAAGGTTATTTATCTGTCAGTAACATAGGCTATATTTCTTAATTTCACACGGGCGAAGTCGCGAGCAACGGCTTGTTTAAAATAATCTCCTAAACAAAACTTAGTAAGTAGCGACACTATCCCAGACATTAATCCATCTCTGGTATATTTAACCCAGACACGTTTAACAGTATTGGAATACGTGCTAACAAACATCCATATAAACTTTCGTATTTATAAGGTTAACAAGTCAAGTATTTTCAATTCAACTAGCACTATAAGTAGATAAATAAATATCTCTTTGAAAATACGTTCAAAAGGAATGGTTATCAAATGTTTTTCTTTTTATAAAATGCATGTAACTGTTTAAATAACCGTTACATAATCAATGTTAAACAAATTTCTTAATCAGTAGTCAAGTATAAACATGCGTCCAGTTACCTATAAATCTATAGATTACTATGTTTACATAATGTTTTTTCAAGATATAATTCATTGATAATGCGTTTTACATTATTTTATCGAAGACAGCCGGACCTAGAAACGGTAGATGCTTCACAAATGGTTCACCGATCGAAAACAAATCCCTTAGTGGTTCGAACCATGAAGCTAACAGTGACAGAATAAACAGCCAAAACATGATCTTGACAATCCAATCGAGCACGTAAAGGCTGAAAAAAAAGATGTTTTTTTTACCAAATACGGTAAATGTGATGAAGTCAACATCTACATAATTTCTTTAATATCATACTTACAAGTTATGATAAGATCTATTGTATGGGATTTTGTTAGGGTCTTCCTTAAAGCAGAAGATTCGACCGCCTTCTACGCAGTCTTCGAGGTATTTCACACGATCCGTAGCAGTCAGATCCATATTAAAGATCTTACGTTCTTCTCCTTCCAACTTTGCTTGTATGTTATCAAAGTTCTCGCATGGGAATACCCAGGGTCGCATAGTAAAGTATTGCAGTACTTCAAGTCCCTGGCTTATACGATGCTGTATCCTCACCATGCTGTAACAAAACGAATAGATTTCCTAATTAAACTAGCTTACCGACATGGACTTCGCCAGGAAGGGTCGTCTGCCCCTCTCCCCAATAAGATCGAAAAATAGACCTAGACTTACTTAGAGCATCGTCATACATCCATTCACAAACATATTGATGAATCAATATTACTCTTTGTTAAAAACACAGACTATTTCCAAAAATAAATTGATAATAGAAATTACAGGTGATTTGTTGATGGGTATTTAAGTAGGAGATACACATTCAATTGGAAGCAGAAAGATTACTCACAAGCGTTTTTGTCCAAGTAGCAATAGAAGAAAGTCGATAGTGTATGCTGGCACTAAATGGTAAAATATACGACGGAAATAATGCAACGTTTCGTTGGTTGTGATGTCTCCATTGGGATACCATAGCGGCCAGGCCAGTGGATATTTTCGACCATACTCCTTACCGATCTGCAAGACCTCGCCCCACGTGGTAGGTTTTTGATGTCCAATATTCGCGTTGTAAATAGGGATAACATTAGGCCTGAAAATGTATAGTTTTAGTACTAAAGTATAATATTTTTTATATATTTTTCTCAAAAACTTATTACAATCATCTTCAAAACACTTACTTTTCAGTCCTCGTTCCTTCTAACATTCCAATAGCGATGATAGCATTGATAGCCGTATCAACTGGTATGACTTGCGCAGTTAGACTGCCGTCGCAGAGCATGCTGCGGATGACCCCTTTCCCAGCGCCGAGCATTACGCCCACTGGACCATTCAAACTGTCCACCCAGCCAGGTATCGGCTCTGATAACGCCGGGCACACTAGAAGTTAACATTATGAATATATTAGTGCCTGATGACAAATCCACCTTATGCTACTACATGCCTTTGTTTCGTAACTCCCTAGGTGACGTGAATGTACGTTTCTAATAGTAATAGGAAGTCAAAGCCGAAAATTGAAGCCGCAAAATCTTGGGATACTGATATTTACTGATGACGACGATTATTACATTATGTAATAGATTAATGATAACAATCTTACCTATACTTGGCCGCACTATAGTAGTTGGAAGTTCATCAAATGCTTGCTCGATAATATTCTCAGCGAGCCGCTTGGAGAAAGTGTAACAATTGGGATGCGGGCCCAATAACGACGGTGCGATTAAGGACAGCTGTTTGTCGTCCATCCATTCGATCAGTCTCATTACATCTTCTGGTTTTACTGGAGGTGCATGCATCTAAAATGCATAAGGTAGTATTTTCCAACATCTTAAATTGTAATTCAGAACCAACGTTGTTGATTTAGATAAAGTTTATTTAAAAAACAATAGTTCCCCTATCATTAAAGGTAATTTCGAAATGCATTATTACCGTTTACTATGTAATTATAATAGTTATGTAGATTTTAAATGCATTATTACTGTTTACTAAGTAATTAATTATGTAGACATACCATCTCATCTAAAATTTTGTAATCCGGATAGCAAAATGCAGTCGAAAGGTGGATGAAGGCTAGAAGATTCTTAAGTCTTCTAGCAATGTTCACGGTCCGCAGAGTTCCGCACGTATTCATGTCGACATTGTCCTTTAGAGGTGCTTCCAATTTTAATGTCGCCGCGAAATGGAACAGTATAGATATCTCCTTAGACAAGTTGTCAATATCGGTGTCCGATAATCCAAAGTTATCGAACAGGACATCGCCCTGTAAGGGCTTAACCTTTTTAAGAATAGCAGGTCGTTCTTTCCTGATTCTGTCGAATAACTGAAACAGAATAACTTATACACATATCATGATAACAACAAAAAATATATTTTTTACGTTAAACTGCTATTTAACAAGTTCAAAGGATCATCTCTACTTTATTTTTATTTTGGATACGGCCATAACGCCGTAATATTTACATAATTATATTGGTGTTTTATTTCCTTTTGTAAGATATTTCGCCCTGCCTGCCGTCAATGTAATTTCATAAAATATTAAAATAACTTACTTTGAAGCGAAAACCCCGAAGTCAATAGAGTGTTAAAAAAGAAGGAAAAAAATAATAATGTAAAAATTGTAAGCAATTATTTTAGAAAGATGTAAAGTGGAAATGAACATTTAATTTTTGTAAAATATGTAAGCTTTTGTATTTATATATTACAGTATTGATTTTCCAGCCAAATTCCTGAAAATAGATATTAGTTAAGAAACGCATTGATATGTTTGCGATGAAAAAAATAATTCCTATGGTAGCAAAAAGACATCGATTAATGCCTCACGACGATCATTGGTAAAAGTTATTGATTTTTAGCAATCTTACTTATATCTCTAGGAACTTAGTAAAAATTAAATAACGCAAGGTAAGGTAAAACCCAGATTTTTTTTGTGATTGAATGGCCACTGTTGGCCTCGAAGAGGCATTTACAGATTCACCGGTCTTGAAGTGGCCGAGTGCAGATGGCGCTTAGCCTAATCCTCGTTTATGATTAACTAAGCTCGAGGGCTCCCTCAGGAGCCTCGGCACGAGCTGTTACTTCGTTATTATTACCGGATTGAGTAAAACCCAGAGACATAAATCTATGATATGTGATAATTCACATTTCTTGGAAAAATACTTTTTTGTTAAAGTGTGGCATTTTGCTATAAAAAACAACCTGAACAAATCGTAGATTTTGTAAAATAATTGTACTCATATAAAGTAATCAATCGACTTACTGGTAATCGTAACATTTCCTCCAAACGTTGTTTAACAGATTTTCCACGTTTTGGTCTCATTAAAACGTATACATGACCGATATCAGGTATCGAGTACAAAAGTTTCTCAATGAGGACTTTTCCCATAAATCCCGTACCGCCAGTGACCAGCACATTTTTCTCTTTGTAAAACTCTCGTACTGAAGCTGCCATTTCTGTAAAATGAATAAATATTTATTACTATAAAGTTTAGGCAGTGTTTCAAGCACATTTTAGTTTAACTTACGTGAAGCCTTCGCGTTTATATTAAACGTTATTATAACTCTAGTGCCCGTTCGCGGATTATTGCCATATCATGGTTATTGAAACATTTTTGACTCGAAAGCTCTCGACCAATAGCGAAATTAATATGGTGATATTTTATTTGAAATATGTAAACACATTAACGTCGGTACCCGGTTTGACGGATTACGGGATGATAGACCGGAGTTCGTTCTTTTACAGTAATATATGTAAAAAAATTATATCGTTCCCACGATGCGGCTTGAGTCTGCAATTTTTTATACCGACTGCTGGTTAAGCTGGATCATCAAATGTGTGCCCTTAATCGTGTTTAAAATTGTTGTTAAAGATGACTACGCATACTTTAGTATGCCTAATTGTGCAATGTCATGATTTGTAAAAGAACTCAAGTTTGTAAATGCATGATTTAATGGCCAACCAAAATAAAAAGTAGAAAATATTCAAGCAGCTTTTTTCGTAATGATGGAAAGTTCAGGGTTTAGTGTTAAGCAAAAAACGTACTTCAGCTGTTAATTTATAACCAACAAATGTATAGTAATAATTTTGTTTTGAAATTGATAATAAATTCAAACTAATTTGTACAGAGTTAAACCACATTACATAGGCTCAGTTCTAACTGAACAGTAAAACTGATGTGTTAAAATTGTGCGTGTGAAGACAAAACATTAAACGAACAGTCCAACTAACAGTTTTAACCGATAAATCCGAGTCTTCAGATATAACTGTCATTTGGAATTGGGCATGTTCTACACTTAATCGGGAGCGCGGTATTACCGCTGCCGAGGTGAACTCGATCGAACCATTTATTTTTCGATACAGCTGTGAGTACTTGTCAACTTGAGACGTAAAAATAAAGCGCAAATATTATACGAGTGCAGTAAACTTTATGGAATTAAACATGTTTTGCTCCAAAGTGGCAATCAAATTGCATGAACTAATTGCTAGACTGGCCAGCATTAGGATTAAAGACCTTAGTTTTTAAGTATAACTTTTAAAATAAAAATACTTACTTATATAACTTAACATACTCTACTTAATATTGAAATGTTTATCCGAATCAAAAATTAACAAGTTAAGATGTAAAACAGAATACTCACATTTGGCCAAAACTCGTAAAATATTATTTTTCTAAGAATCGTCTAACATGCCAGTGGAAATTTCCCGAACATTGTTAACAATAACATAACCTAACTTTCAATAGGCTGTTACGTATTCCTAGTTACGAAAATTTTTAGGAATCGTAAAATTGCTTATGTTATGTTAGATAACGAATATTATAATGAAATTGTATCTTAGAATTATGATAATTAATGGAAAATGCATATGTAATGTTCCAAGTTTTTCAACGAACTTTATTTATTTCACAAAACGTTTTGATTAAAACAAGCTCCAATAGTTTGGGGTACGGATTACCGATGTTGAGGTCGAGGGTTCGAATCCCGCCATTAGACTATTGTCGTGAACAACATCCTAACACAAGCCTGGAGCTTAGTTGGAATGGTTAAAGGAAATATTAGTAAACTAGATTTCGCCCGCGACTCTGTCCGCGGGAAATTAAAAAAA
This sequence comes from Papilio memnon, assembly GCA_003118335.3. Classification (NCBI taxonomy): domain Eukaryota; kingdom Metazoa; phylum Arthropoda; class Insecta; order Lepidoptera; family Papilionidae; genus Papilio; species Papilio memnon. Next base: position 177,295 of record LD689125.1, read on the forward strand.
TGTTAGTAGCCTATGTGTTCTTCCAGACTATCCTATATACCAAATTTTATCGAAATCCGTTCAGCCGTTTAGGCTACATACACAAACATCCATCCATCTAAACTTTTGCATTTATAATATTAGTATGATTAACAAATATCTACTGGTATTTAAAAAAAATGTTTTAAAAATACACCAATTGTCAGTTAACACGATTTGCGAGTAAATATAATCTTGTTGGTGTACATTCCTATGATGCTTTCTCGAAAATTTTCGTGCTACCCCACGGGATTAGAATGTTATGTTGTGACAAATCCGTTTCCTTATAGAATTCAAGAATTGGACACGAAAGGACATTCATAATGCAATCGGATTTAATGATTCAATTATAAAAAGTTCATTGAAATTCGCACGATACATGTCACTGTATATGTGGGTCTCACGAAACAACCATTTATTAATAAAAATCGTTAAACCTTAATTCCAGGACTAATAAATAATTATTATATGACTACTAGCTGTTCCCATGCGGCTTCATCCGCGTGAAATTATAAAAACTTTATTTAATTGTTTACCTACATTTGTCAAATTATCAATTGCAAATGTCAAAATGACATGACATGATGACAAACCATGGCAATCTTGCTTCCTTGATGTTGGCAGCAACTTATAGTCTCTTTCCCACATTAGGGTTTTTATCCAAAACATTTACCCCTTAAGTTTAATGGCGTGAAAATATACAACCTAAAGCGTGACGTAAGTGTAGGGCTTTTTATTATAAAAGAATTATTCAAAAATATGCTGTGATTGCTGATATCTTAGGCAACAAAGAAGTGTGTGTTTACGCTTTATTATATTAAGTATAGATAAACAGCAGATTTGATTAAACCATTTGGCAGGTGAAAGTCACGATGATTTATATTTTATCGACGAAACTATAAGCAAAGTCCAAACTCGCTTAGGGTTGTCAAAAATTACTAAAACGTAAAAGATGTATCAAATAACCGTAATGTTCCGTATGTGTTCTCCCAGATTATCCTCTACGTCTATGCCAAATGCCATCGAGATGCGTTAAGCAGTTTAGGCTACAAACTCTAACATACATCCATCCATCCGTTATTTCGCATTTATAATATTGGTAAGATAATACGTCGAGGTCTATTAAAGAAAAAGTGTCAGCTGTAATGAAATAAGATTTAAAACTTAGTTCGGGTGCTTTATAAGAAGTGATTACTTTTTGTTCATTTAAGTAATAAATTGTTGATAACTTTCTGGTATTGTTTAATATTCGTGATCAACTACATAAATAAATGTAATAAATCTGCCAACTTTATTACAGTCTGCCTAATATGTACTTTTTGTGTAATTTGTTGGATCTAATTTAACGGACGGTCAATTTTAGTTTCATACATTGTAAGGAATGTAATTATAAAGTTGATATATGATGTTTTCTAACTTCGCTTATTTTTAAAAAAAACTATAGTTCGTTACCGTAACGAGGTTTGTGTTAAACTATTCTAATTAGTTTATAATTAAATAAAAATTGATTGATTTTATAAAAGAAGCCAAAGAAGATTTATTTCCTAATCATACTCATACTAATATTATAAACTAGCTTTCGCCCGCGACTCCGTCCGCGTGGAGTTAAAAAAAAACAAAAGTGAGTAGCCTATGTGTTCTTCCAGACTATCCTCTACATCTATACCAAATTTCATCGTAATACGTTTAGCCGTTTAGGCTACAAACTCTAACAAACATCCATCCATCCATCCATCCATACATCCATCCATCTAAACTTTCGCATTTATAATATTAGTATAGTAAGTATAGTATTAGTATGAAGTATGATGTGAAAGTTTAGATGGATGGATGTTTGTTGGAGTTTGTAGCCTAAACGGCTAAACGGATTTCGATGAAATTTGGTATAGATGTAGATGATAGTCTGGAGGAACACATAGGCTGCTCACTTTTGTTTTTTTAATCCCACGCGGACGGAGTCGCTGGCGAAAGCTAGTTTGTTAAGTTACTTTGTAGATACTTCTCTTTTATTGTATTTTTATTGAATATAAGTATATTTACAAAAACATATACACGTTTGTATAACGTAAGGGATATTATAAGTGAGTTAAAAATTGTTTTTACGATCTCATGTAATCAATCGACTTCCATACAACTTATACATTATTGAGGTCAACAAACAAAATACTTAATATAAATATTTTTATTAGTAATATACGGACATGTGGGTTAATTAGTTCTTTTATATTCTATGGTGATTATTTAAAAAAACATAAAAAATATATGAGCGTAAAAATAAATGGACGTGTCGATATAATTCCAAAACAGTCCACCAGCTTGCATTCCGTGACTAAAGGCAACCTCTTGCCCGCAGCATTACACACCGATACTTAGGATGTTTTAAGAAAAAAATCGTAAAACATTCTTATAACTCGAACAGCGATAGTAGTACCGTTCTCAAATTTTTATGGACTATATAATAATTAAAATAGCTAAGTGCGTAGTTTAACTTATTTTAATTTGTTTAAAAATTACTTTTTAATCTTTGAAGCTCTCAAGTCAGCTTTGAACCAACAGAGAGGTAAGTTTCGTTAGTCACATTATAGGCCATAGATCTTATAGTTCTCTGTACACGTTATTTTCGGACATCCTGTATCACCATCATCATCACCAGCTCACTATACGTTCCCACTGAGCTCGGACCTTACACTAAGTAAGGGGTGACTGAGCCTTCTGGCCTAAGCCTAAACAATATTATAAAGAGGAAAGATTTGTTTTTTGGTTTTTGTACGTATGTATAACTCAAAAACTACTGGACCGATTTCAAAAAATCTGGCACCAATAAAAAGCTACGTTATCATGTCATCATGGTATATAAACATAGGTTATATTTTTAATTACACTCGATTGAAGTCGCGAGCAACAGCTAATAAATTATGTAGCAAGAAATTATACTGTCTTTATCTTCCTAAGTTGATTGGAGATTGTATGTTGACCGCTATGGTAACTAAATCACTAAATTATGACACACTAGCTTTCGCCCGCGACTCCGTCCGCGTGGAATTAAAAAAAAGCAAGTAGCCTATGTGTTCTTCCAGACTATCCCCTACATCTATGCCAAATTTTATCGAGATCCGTTCAGCCGTTTAGGCTACAAACTCTAACAAACATCCATCCATCCATCCATCCATCCATCCATCTAAACTTTCGCATTTATAATATTAGTTTGATTTGATTAGTTTGATAGCATGAATAATTTTGATTTTCTATGGCTTTCACTTCCACGTTTGGTTTATAGAAAACTACTTTATGGTTTGCATCTTTAAATACACAGGGCTGACAGAATATAACAAACAATTTTACAATGTTTAGCTCCTGTATTTAAATTATTTTTGTTTTTTTAGGTTATGTACAAAGTGAACTAATAATTCATCGAACGCAATTCGGCAAATCGCTTGTGAGCCCTTTTTAATATCACATTTGCTGAAAAATCTTTTTCAATTTGTAAAGTCATCAAGAGCAGTCGAAACTTAACCAGCGTAAATTTAATTATTTTCTCAACTAATACAATTCATACAACAGTTTTATAACAAGCACTACCTTTTATTTTAACATGTCTCCCATAAAATATCTCGAAAATGAGAATTATAAAACATTCTAGCATGTATACAATTGAGTGCACATAACCTTGACATGTTAATTTAAAAAAAAAAACTTATGATTACAATATATAACATTGTTTCTACAGCCCTACATACATCGGTGTTTTGCATAACTCTGGCCGAACCCACCGGTCTACATAGTGGTCGATTTGAAAAACTTTTCCATTGTAATGTAATAACGCTTACGAGCGAGATCGTTACGTTGTATCGTGGTGGGCTAAAACACAGTAACTTTCCGAAAATTATACGCTAAACTAGTGGAATATTTTTCTTAATGTTAACGCCCTCATTTCCGGTGTACTAAAAATGCATGGGTACTAGAAAAAAACCCATGGATACGGTTCTTGTATTATAAAAGTCTATGCTATGTCAAGTTAAAGCGTCAAAGTCCATGATAGCAGACATATTTGCATATCTGACAAGTATAATGGCAACACCTCCTTGTTGATGGTTATTTTCCATGTCGTTATAATTATTGTCTAGTTTAGTTAGCACAGTATAATAGTTTAAAGTGAAATTATTTGCCGTTGTATTAGCGATAGATAACATTTTTTTTTAGTTGCCGATTAACATTTTATTTTTTTACGATCATTTTCATGAATCATGATTTTTTTAATGAAAATGAAAAAAGACATTCCAGAATTATCTATAAGAAATTCTTATGTTAATGATTCTATTAGCGATTAAGAATTTACGTTAATAGAAACTTAAGCTTTTATGTTTTCCTTAATTTTGTTTCATATTATCTTGCCAAAAACTAGTCCGTCAAAACACGAGCGATATAATTATAATTGACTGGTGAAATGTGTATAGTGAAGGTAAACGGTTTTGTCAAGTAGCGATACCAAACTTTCTCGACGTGGCGAACGTTATGCCTAAATCTCACGGGTAGCGACACGTGATCTCAACAGCGAGTACGTCTTCCCTACTCTAGAGAAATCCTCCTGTAAATTGTTGTCCGACTAGCAGGAAGGTATATCCTTTCGGTTTAACTCCCGATAGCCTTGGCTAGTGATTCCCAAAGTGGCACAGATGGGATCCACAGGAGACCCGTCCGGGGTCCACCATCGCCGGAAACTATATTGGTCCATAAGTCTTAAATGGGGGCTTAAAATTTTTTATTATAATATAAACACAAAAGGCTTGCCATTAGGTGTGGTCCTGGATGAACCACCAAACTGTAAAAATAAAGAAAAGTCGACTTCATTCATTCGAATCTACAATCTCCCTCGACACCAAAAAGGGGGTGTCCACTGAAACCAGTAAAATTTAGAAAGTGTCCAAGAGGAAAAAAGTTTGGTAATCGCTGGTTTATACTGCGTCATCTAGCATCGCGAGAGATTAATCCTTTGACTTGGTCAGTTGGGCTTACTCCTTTTTTTAATTAGGAGAGGAAAGCTTTACTTTTACGAACTATTAAGCTAGCACGTACCAACTTTCGACTGCCTCGTCACTTCCTTCAGGTGGGATCGTGGTCAAGCGCTAGCTTAACAAATAATAAAAAAAATGAACGGTAAATTTCGGTAAATGTAAATGATCTAACGATAGCATCAACAAATCATGGATTAGTGGTTGTAAAAAGTTTGCGGAGTTTAGCTGGCGATAAAATAGGAGTTACGGCTGATATTTAACCGGATCACTGGTGTTGCTACACGATAGTGATGAATCCAGAAGGTGTTGATCATCCGGTAAGGACTGCAGTGACAAAGAAGAAGGAACTTGGCCAGTCTGTAAGTGGAACAGCAAAGGCCACTAATCATTGTTACCTTTTTTTTTTAAAGTAACGCACTTAAATTAATCAATAAACGGTAATCTATTTGACTTTTTAATGTTAGAGGGTCAAAAAACTATTCGATTATAAGTAAGCGTTTACTAATCTATTGAATTTTGTAAAAACGTCATAAGAGGAATCACTTATGCAAATATGGTAAGTGACAGTAAATATTTTATCGACTTGTTTGACCTTCAAGACACTTCAGATTATTTTTAGGATGTTGAAAAAAAATTTGGAAAGATTTCTAACATGTTTGTTTTTATAACGCCATTCTGTGGGTATTATCGAGCGAGTCGGTTGCGGTCCGTACACCCAAATAGCGAGATATCGCAATACCTGCTTGAGGAGGTAACACTTGAGTCTTACCACACCGGTAGCTTCCAGATAATTTATTGCTGACAATACTATGTGCAAAATCGCTTAGTTAAAAAACGGCATTGACCAACCCACGCAAGTGGGAGCGGGCAACTAGGGCAAAAAAAAATCGCTAAGTCATGCATCCTCTCTAATCTTTGAAACTTGACAATGATATATAAATTTGCCGAGTTTAGGGTTGGAAACAATTTATTTATTAAAAAATCATAAATATTTTTTCGTTATGTAGTAAGGTGCCTAGGAAAATAAAACGTATAATCGCTTTTCTCTTTGTCTATTAAGTAACTTTTGAAGTGAAATTCCGCAGGCTTAAATTCGATACCTAATTTAAAAAATCAAGAGCGGAGTTTCAATGACCTATCACGTTTAAATGCATTTAAAATTACATGTACTAATAAACTAGCTTTCGCCCGCGACACCTTCGCGTGGAATTAAAAAAAAAATGTAAGTAGCCTATGTGTTCTTCCATGTCTACATCTATGCCAAATTTCATCGAGATCCGTTCACTCAAACTCTAACAAACATCCATTATCGCATTTATAATATTAGTAGGATTTAAAAAGTAAATAATCTGACTCAAACATTAAGCATTTTGAATACTCCCTCGTGTATTTACTATGTGGTGAAAGTGAAGAACGGTCTTCGAAAGGAAAGTAAAGGAAAATTTAAAAATGTTGCTTACACTGGTTTTAACATATTCGGTATGAACCGGGGCAGTTATCGTAGTAATAGTTTTAAATATAGATCAAGGAATCAATGAAAAAAACTAACTATACTAAGTTCAAACTACATTTTTAGCAATCATTGGAATGGCAACTTGCGTAATTCTATTGCGACATGTAGTGACTAGCTTTAGTGAGACCTCGTGTAATTAGCATTCAACTACGATTTATAGTTTTCCTATAGACAATTAGTAACCATAGTAATATTAATATTGTCTGCACTAAGACGTGAAACGTTACGAGTAAATAGTTACCTAATTGTGGTTTCTATTTTTTTTTAAACTGAACCCGACATACGTTGTAATGCTTAATCTAAGTATAGTATCAAGAATGTCTAAAAATAGTGCAAACTAGCTGTTGCTGTGCGGGTTCATCCGCGTGTAATTATAAAAACTTTAATTCATTGTTTACATTTGTCAAATTATCAATTGCAAATGTCAAAATGACATGACATGATGACAAACCATGGCAATCTTGCTTCCTTGCAACTTATGATCTCTTTCCCACATTAGGGTTTTTATCCAAAATATTTACCCCCTAAGTTTAATGGCGTGAAAATATATAGCCTAAAGCGTGACGTAAGTGTAGGGCTTTATATTAAAAAAATAATTGTTCAAAAATGTGCTGTAATTGCTGACATCTTAGGCAACAAAGAAGTGTGTGTTTACGCTTTATTATATTAGTATATATTAAAAGTTTCATTAAATTGGAAAAGCACTTTAATTAAACATGCCATTCTTTTAGTATCGAGGGGTAACTAAAAGATAATAATTTCAAAGAAATCTTCATGATATTTTGTTTTTAAATAAACGCCTCTTTGTGGTAATTTAAGGTTACATGAGATTTCTACTCACTAAAATCCCCTCAAGTGGTGCCTTGTTTTGGTAACAATATCTGGGTGCGCGGCAGTGTACCCGTCGAGGCTAACACGGCCAAACACTTCTTTCTCGAAGCGGTTTTAGATTTTGTACTAAAACATTTCTGTAACGTTAACCTTGAATATTTTTTTTGTCGCCACGAGATTGAGTTTTTTTTTTATTTTCATTTTTGTTCTTAACATTTCTACTAATTTATAGTCTTATTGGAAATTATGTGACCTTGAATATTATGTCGCAAAAAATATACGGCTATTACTGTAGTGCAAATGTTAAAACTATTAGAACTGTCTCGCTAAAGAGGAAACATACTATAAAAATAAACGTATTTATTAACTGAATACATTTAGTAAAAATATTTATTCATAATTTTACTGTTTTTACAATCTGCCAAAGAACATCAATCGAATAATACCTTCCCTGTCAATGTGTCAGTCCCTTCAGCTATAGGAGGTTAGAATGTAATGGACATACAAAAAAAAACAAAACCGACTTCCAAACAAAATACATTAAAAACAAATCTCACTTATTGTAGCTGTTATGTCTATATTGTACAATTATTCTTACTTTGATATTACTACATAAGGCTTTCTACATTTTTGCCATTACAATTGACAATTGAACGTATAGTAACATTTAAGTAATGAATCTACCTTGACTGACACCGA
>LD689125.1:186311-204461 GCA_003118335.3 Papilio memnon
AAAAAAGAATTTTCAAAATCGGTCCACCAGGGCCGGAGCTATCGCGTAACACACATAAAAAAAATATATATATACAGACGACTTGAATATCTTTTGGGAAGTCGGTCAAAAAAACATAAACATCCGCGAAAAACACTACCTTCCTGTTAATTGGTCCAAAAAAAAAAACTAACAGCCAGGAGCACTTTGTAAACAAAAATCTCAAAAGACATACTTTTTTTTTAGACTTTTTTATTTATTATACTGTAAAACATGGTTATTTAGTAGTTAGTATGACTAAATTAAAATAAAAAAAATGTTTTCCAGCAAATTGCATTTACTTACCACTTTTTGTAAATAAAATAAAAAAAAAACACTTTCTACTTCAATTAATATCAATCGCGACATACAAAAACTCAAATAAAAATTAAACCGTTTTTTTCTCTATTAGTTTTTTTACTTGACAATAAAGTTTTTGTTACTATCGATTTTAATTCTATTGATAACAATCGCACGGTTTGTTTATTCGATTGAAAACGATAGCACGTACCTAACTTAAGTCAGTTTGTCAAATGACAGTGAGGATATTAACTAATCACATGTGTTGGTTTAACATCAGTCGTTGCTGCTTAAACTTAGTCCGTTAAGTGCGTTTAACTATTTTTTAAACAAAGTCTAGATATTTTCGTTAAATCTGTGACCCTGAATAAAGAAGAGTAAAAAGTTTCAACGGATTAACGAAAATCGAAAATAAATACATCAATTGAAGGTATGTGCACATATTACATTCGTAATAAATGTACTAACACGTGATTTTTAAGATGAGGGTAACTTTAATAATGCCAACTGTTGATAATAATTAGTACATGTTTTTTATTAGTTATACTAACAATACAAATACACGTGTTTAAAATAAAAAATTCGCACCGGCAAATTGACAAGGCAAGCATTTTAAATGTAAGTAATAATTATGATAATAATGTTTTCTTATCTATACAAGTAATTAGATTCTAGTTAAACTATATTGTACACAGTTTTATAAATGTCATTATGTATTATAATTTAATACGAAAAATTTATACCCCTTTTTAAGGAAATTGCGATATATGACACGGTTAACATTTTATGTGGAGTAAAAGTGTATACACACATTATTATTGACACACACATATATATTGTTATATTCCCTTTCTTGTTATTATATTTCTATTACATTTTAATTACAGTAAAGTTTAAACATGTGTAACTTATAATTAAATACTAAAACGCTGCCACGAGTGTGGGTTTTGTAATTACGTGCACGGATTATATTGTACATTTGAATTTCAGGTGGCCACGATACAGGCATTGCCTAGTGTGGCCATCACCGGATTAACTCGAATAACTTAAGATATTTTTAATTTTCTGTTATGTATAATTTTAAGTTATTGTCATGAGTTGTTTGTTTTGTTTAATCTTTTTGTGTTTAATAAATATTTTTTCATTTTCATTTTCATTTTCATACCGTACTTTTTTTTCGCAATTTAAATATAAAATCTTTTATTATGAATTATAGCTGTTGCCCACGACTACGACCGCGTGGAGTTTAAAAGTTCAAAACTTATGTTCGCCCCTTTTTTCAACCTATAACCTAAAGTATTATCTTAGTAGTAATCTACGAAATTACAGAAATTCAAATTTCTATGCCCGGTAGTTTGTGAGCTGATTTTTCAGTTACCCTTATTGTTTGTGTTCGTGATATCTTCTAAACTATTTGTCCAATTTAAATACTGCAAAGGACAATGTTATTCTACATTAAATTCTCTTGACAACAAACGCATTTATTTATTTATTTGGATATGGATTAATATTGAAACCAATAAAACAACGACGCAAATAGCATGCGATTTTTAATTAATTTAGTAAACAAAAAAGTGGTTAGTGAACTTTTTGAGATCTACTATTCTTTCATACATTATTTTTATATACCTCTAACGGTTTAAGCAACGTAAGCCGAGAAAAGTTAAAATTTAGTGATTTTTTAACGCCGGGGTCCAGAAATACGCTGTTTATTAATAGTTCCTCAATATTAGTAATAATAATATACAGCCTATGTTACTCACAGATAAATTTTTCTAATGGTCAAAGAATTTTTAAAATCGGCCCAATAGTTTTTGCGTGAATGAAATACATACAAAAATACAAAGTTTTCCTCTTTATAATATTAGTATAGATATAGATATAGATATAGATATAGATATAGATATAGATATAGATATAGATATAGATATAGATATAGATGTACTAATTTCGACCAATGAGCGAAGACTAATAGGTAATTATAATTGGATTTTATTAAACTTTGTAATATAAGATAATGTTATTTTATATCTGTACTTAATCTATTCTAATATTATAAAGCGGAAAGATTTGTATTTTTGTATGTATTGAAATAACTCAAAAACTACTTTGTCGATTTCAAAAATACTTTCACCATTAAAAAGCTACGTTATCGGTGAGTAACATAGGCTATTTTTTTTTTGTTATTTCACGCGCGCGTTGTCACGAGCAACAGCAAGTAATAATATAAAGAGGAAAGATTTGTATAATATTTTTGTATGTATTGAAATAACTCAAAAACTACTGGGCCGATTTTAAAAATTCTTTCACCGTTAGAAAGATAATTTATCCGTGCGTAATATAGCCTATATTTTTTAATTTCATGTCATTATATAAATACATGTATATCATAAGCTTATCTAAAAGCATCGTGTGTTTTAATTCGCTTATGCATAACAAGCTATAATTTGTAGTATGTTTAGTCTTGATGCGTAACTCAACGAGTCCTAAATGTGATAATGTAGGCGATGTTGAGAACAAGTGGGCTATGGCTCAAAATATCAATGCATTTATACAATTATTTTATTGCCCTCTCAAAAACTTTTACACTATTCTTGCTTTTATATTTATTTACTAGCTTTCGCCCGCGACTCCGCCAGCTTGGGATTAAAAACACAAAAGTAAGTAGCCTATATATTCTTCCAGACTATCCTCTACATCTATACCAAATTTTATCGAATTCCGTTAATCCGTTTAGGCTACAAACTCTAACAAACATCCATCCATCCAACTAAACTTTCTCATTTATATTTAATACTAAGGGATGTCCTTATGACCGATTAAGGACACTGAGACAATAAACCTTATTGTCAGAAAAATTAGATAAATGAAGTACGGAAAATTGGAATTACGAAAGCTTTACCAAAAATCGAAAGCAAATAAAGACCAGAGAGGGTTAATTTAAGGAATAAGTATAATATATTAACAATGACTTCGTTCACTAACCAAAACAGAAAAGGTTCTGATTGATATTGGTTTTTAACGAGGTCGTACTTTCCCTATCGAACCGGTTACATTTGTAATGAAATTGTATCAATTGGTAATTTTTTTGCTTATTTAGAACGGCATCTTTACGATTACTGCGAAATTCTGCGACGGAAATATTTAAAAAACCTACTTTTTTAATATTTAACGATACATATCACCACTCTTTTTTTTTATAAAAAAACATTTTATCTTCACCTAAATACAATTAAAAATTACAATTAATTAATTACAATTTTAAATGTTTGATCGAAAAATAATGTTTTTATTTATGACGTCATAAAATATTATCTTTTACATTTTAACAAATACATAGTCTTTAATGAGTACGTTTGGAAAATTTCATCCATCCGTTAGCTATCGTGAGCCGTAGAAACCGAAGCTTTGGGAATAATCTACGTATAAGAAAGGTTTTTTCAAACTCTGCTGAACTTTTCAATTTTTACATAGTATTGCATATAAATTGAGTTGGAAAATAATACCATTACAAACAAAAAAATAATACAAATAAGTGTTTTGCGTCGACAATCAGTGTTGCAAAAAAGACAATGCAAGATAAAGGTCATGAAATAATATTGAAAAAAAAAATTGAAATAGTTTAGAGCAATAACGTCTCGTAATTTTCACGTATACAAAATTATAATATAAACGTTTTCGTTATCTTACTAATATTATAAATGCGAAAGTTTGGATGGATGGATGGATAGATGGATATTTGTTAGAGTTTGTAGCCTAAACGGCAGAACGTATCTCGATGTAATTTGGCATAGATGTAAAGGATAGTCTGGAAGAACACATAGGCTTGCTACTTGCTTTGTTTTTTTTTAATTTCACGCGGACGGAGTCGCGGGCGAAATCTAGTACGTTATAAAAATAACATGTTACATGCAAGTTTTCAAGTACGAGGTATATGGTGCAGATAAACTCGATGACAATGGTAGGATTTCCTTTACTTTTAATATTAGTGTAAAATATATAGATAAACGTATATATAAATTATGAACTTAAAACTAAAAATTAAAATAATTTAGGCAATTAATTTTAAGGATATTTAAGTTTGGAGTTAAAAGCTTCGATTAAAATGAACTCGTTTTCTTCAAATAAAATACTTACCGAATATTACTTGATCAACGATGTTATGGTGTTAAGAAACTTGATCGAAGCGACCTCTCTCTATAAAGGCGTAAAACAAACTGACTCTGGCGCATGCGTTCAACGATGTTATAACCTACAAGAGCCATTACCATGTTTTTCCGTCATTTTTTACATTTATATTCTTGCACAATCCAGTGTGGAGGTATCATTTCCCCAAATTTTATATCGCTTAAGACTTTTTAGAAATAAAATAGATTTATAGGTTGGTAATTGTTAAGCTTAACTCAACTACATGCAAGGACTCGATGATAGAAATTGTTTTTTTCAGCGACTATATTCAACATATAGATTGATCAATCCTCTCCATTCGTATTAGCTTTCTATTGGTAAATTCTCATATAGTAGGTGCATACTTTTCTTAGTTCTACTTTTAAATATTATTATTGACTTTAAATTTCTATGTATTTAGGATAATGGAGAGCGTCGGTGGCTCAGTGGTTTAAGCACTTGACTTGTAATCTACACATCTTGGGTTTGAATCCCGCCGCCATGTACCAATGTGATTTTCGATTTTTCGAATTTTCATATCTACATAATTTACCCGACGTTCTTACGGTGAAGGAAAACATCGTGATGCAACCTGCACATATCGGCGAAGAAATTGGCATTGGGCCAGCGTGGTTGACTATGGCCTAGTCACCCTAACTTTAAGGTAGGCTCCGAGCCCCTCGGTGGGGACGTATAGAGAGCTGTGGTGGTGGTGGTAGGATAATAACAGACTCCTCATTTATGAAGACACGTTTTCTATGATCTCACGGTAAATACGTGGATTGCATTTTAATCGACATTTCTCACGAAACAAACGGTTATTGTGCGACAAACTTAATAGATAGATATATGCCATTGCGGACTATCGTTTAGCATATTTAAAGAGCTATAATTCTTCCATACATCATTTTGATATAGGTCTTACAGTTTAAGCTTCGTAAGCCAAGAAAGCAAAGTTGTGTCTAACTTTGTCATAAATTGTTTAACTTTTCTGTGACTTGTAATTTTGTGCTTATGATATCTCCTAAACTATTGATCGGAATTATATAGTTCCAAGGGCATTTATAATCTACATTAAATTCTCTTGATGATGGACACATTTATTTGGATAAGGATTCATACCGAAGACGAGTAATAGCGTTGAAGGTGGCGTATACATTTTACAATTGAGAACCTTCGTCTTTTGGGAAGTCGGCTAAAAACAGCTATTGTATATTGACAAAGCGTAAGGTATTAACTATTTTTATATTAACGTTGCAGATGATATATTTTGGATCGTATCAAATGATCAATGATTAACGCATAGTTACTTAATTAATTAATATCTCAGAGGGTGCCTTAATTATTATTTCTTGTCCTCAGGAACAAGTCTAAAATACCATTACCCCTATCATAAATATCATAGCAATAATCTGTCACTAGTGTTTGACTATACTATGGCACAACTGTTGATGATTGTCGATTGTTTCTCAGCCAATTCAACTATTTAGTTGCACAACTAAAAATCGGGTAGTGTGCGCACCTCCATATAAGCTCATAGGAATCAAAGCGAGACTAAACAGTTGTGAGATAGTAAACTATTTGACTAAAGTCAAAGGTGTGCGCGCGCTCAAAGAGTAGGTACTTTTACATAAGGGGTATCCTGTATTATTCAGTTATAGCTGGAAAAATTTGAAAATAAAAAATAATGTATTTTGCATTCAATGTTTAATAACTTTGTAGACTTTAAATACGAAATAAATTAATTAATACATCTTAATTACTTGACATACATAATATATAATTTCCTTATAACATTAATTTCTTACTTTATAATATTAATCTACATGTATTTTACAAGTACTATTATATAAAAATGCTGAGACTTTAGTCCAAAATTCTAAAAACCATCTTAGATATTTGGTCAAATTTTGTTAATAAATAACTTTATTTATTTTTATGTAAGACATTTTATTGTGTAATCAAATCAAAAGAGAAATAGGGTTGCCAACAAATCAATTGACGCTTAGATCATTTTATATTAAAAACCTTATATTGTATACAATTTATGTAACTTTAGTAATGCAAATAAAAATAATACTGAAACGAAAAATGACAAGAGCTCTTAGACAATAACATACAACTATGATTTACTTAATGTTAATTAAAAATGTGGTCAGAAGTGTAATCAATTTCTCGACGACAGCCCTATTTGCAAGAACTTTAAACGTGTAGATTTATGTCGCCAAGGCGATGTACAGGCCACATACACTCGCAACCAGCCGGGATCACCATTGTTTTTGTTTCCCAGCAATCACTGCAACATAGCCAATTAAAATAACTTTTAAGTAATCGATATATGCATCAATTATTTATCTAGAGAGATGATGAGACCCCTCAAAGTAATCAAGTTTTTAAATATAAGGTGACAATTGAGCAAGCAGTCATGTGGTTTCTCCAAAATAGCGAAGTGACCACTGTATAGATATCTGCAACCAGTTGGTTTTAATTTATATTATTTTAAAATAAATTAAAACGCGCGTTAAAAATTGTATGGTTGTTTGGTTACCTTGAATAACGCCGACGTGTCAAATGAATTGTTTTATTCCATTGAACACAAGAGAATCCGAGACTCGAGCATATCTGTAAGAGGATTTTAAAGAATAGAAAAAAAGGACATTGTTCACTGCTAGATCTAAATTTACCAAGTTAATCTAAACGCTCCTGATATTTGTTGGAAGTTTTTTAATCTCTGATGCCTTCGCGAAACTTTTAACAAATTATTTTTGTTAATTATCCTGGTATGGCTTTTACTTCTGACTACCCTGCATATATTTATATGCCTTGATTATACCTCATTAGTGGATGTTACATCGTCAGAGGAAGCGGTGCATCGTATCTCTTCATAATAAGCCGGTCTGTACTCATATTCATCTGTATTCAACCTTCTGATCTTGCGCTCCAAGTGACATATAGGGTAGTGTTTCTGCAATCGGAATATTATGTTTTATTCGGTGATTGCAACATAATATAGTCTGACAAACGTATCTGACCAGGTGAAAGAGGTTGCTGTTGAAGTTAGATATGATATAAAATATGTAAATCATACCTTAGGCATAAAAAATTACATAAAAACAAAACACACAGATACAGTACAAGTCTTGTGATACTTTTTGAACTTGACAGTGTCGCTAATGAGTTGGTATAATTTTGTATCATTTATGCTCACCTAGTCAGATCAGCTATACCACTGATCTCTATACTAAATGAATAGGTGATTGCTTGGAACATTGATTATTTTGACAGATATGAGTATGTATTTGATTACTGGCAGTTTAATCTATCTTTATTATTAACTAGCTGTTCCCTTGCGGCTTCATCCGCATGAAATTATAAAAACTTTATTTTATTGTTTACATTTGTCAAATTCTCAATTACAAATGTTAAAATACCATTACCTTACTATGGCAATCTTGCTTCCTTGATGTTGGCAGCAACTTATGGTCTCTTTCCCATGTTAGGGTTTTTATCCAAAAATTTTACCCCCTAAGTTTAATGGCGTGAAAATATATAGCCTAAAGCGTGACGTAAGTGTAGGGCTTTTTATTAAAAAAGAATTATTCAATATGCTGTAATTGCTGACATCTTAGGCAACAAAGAAGTGTGTGTTTACGCTTTATTATATCAGTATAGATTAGAATCCTCACCACTGCTGCCAACCACAACCGTCAGCGCCAAAATGGCAAAGATCAAATAAGCATAAAATACCACGGCTTATAGCTTGTCCATTTAATAGAGGTCAGTGGACTATACTTACTTATTTAAACTAATATAGACGATTTAATGCTTTTTAACTTAGACTTAATGTGGAACCTCTCATACTAAATGTACCATAATCATCGCCCTTAGTGCTCATTAAACGACTCTCAGTTAGGCATTTAATCTATTTTAAGTCAGATCAATTAAATAATCTGTGTGTAATTAAGACATATAAATGCATCGGTACATCGGTATAAATGTTTGCCTTCCGATTCGGAAATGGTACCTCTCGTTCACTCGCACTAATCTAACATGGAAAGGGTGCGCCTAGGTATCGTTCTGCTTATTGATTCGCAAACAGGCGCGGTGCGAGTTATAAGCACTTTTGACATTTTGATAATGTTTAATATTAAAAAAAAAACAATTGTTACATGAATTAATAATTGAACTTATTAGATTCAAGTTATAAAAGTACTCACTCTCCGAAGTAAAAACCGAAGAGCTAAGTTAAAAAATTAACAACTTTTTTTTAATAATTGATATCTAATTAAAACATTTTAGTTGATAAAATAGTTTTTTTTTTCATTCATATGAATATTAAAACTACGAGAATATAAAATATACAACTTTTTAACAATATAAAATTGTAATATGTCTACAAGTTGTATACTTAATTTTTTTATACCTGTACGCCGAGTTGTCTTAGACCGCGATCACGCGATCCCTGCAACGTCTCGGTATATTCAGGTAGCACCTACAATAAAATCGTTATTCATAACATCAATATTAGTCATCGCGATTCTGGTAACGCAACGCAGTAGCTTGGACCGGGCGAAAGGGACATGCGCCTGTAGTACCTTCGGAGAGCGCATCTATCACATCCCGTCAGTATTGATTTATAGCGGTACTGATGTTTAACTTTACTACAAAAATCTCAAACATGGGCGAAGCATCCCGTGTTTAATACAGTTGTGGTTAATTAATCATCAAAATCAAATAATACGATTAGTAAGCGACTGGATAGACGGAGAAACGGTTCGTAGATTTTATTTAACTTCATTGATGTTACACTGATTGTAAATAAACACTTAACCTATAAATGTTATTTATATCTCTGATAGGTTTTAGATTTAAGATTACCTTTTGGTTATTCAAATGTTTATATTACAGATTTCGGATTCGAGAAATCCTTAAGACTTGTAACTCAAAGCTAAGGTTATAAAGATTGATTAAAAATCTTACGGCCAAATGGGTGGGGTCACCTGTTGAGCTACTTCACGTGTACGTGGGGTATTATTGTCATTGTTACTCCTATTATATTTCATATACTATGCATGTCTTTGTAAACACCTTTATAATTTCTAAACGTAATTATTTAATCGTGTAAATATGGGAGACTTTTCTTGTATCTCAGTCGAAGTGTGGAGTACCATTAAATGAATTTAAGCAAGTCATTTATAATATTATTTTCATATTAAAAACTCATTATAAACATTTGAATAACATATTTATTTTATTTATTTATTTATAAACATATTTATTTTACAAGGATTTATTTTCAGGATAGATTTTCAGTTTAAATTTGAGTCTTCTTAATACAAAGGATGTAATTTTCTTGCCCTTTGTAAAAGGGATAAAACAGGACGACCACTATACTATGTATGTATACTCGTTTTGGAGTTTGTAAGAAGACCTTTCTCTCTTTCTCTTTCATTCCTTCTATGTTTTTACCTACAGTTTTTTATGATGATTGATGTTGTTATCAAACTAATATTAAACATCCGATTTGGATAATAGCCGAATTTCATTGAAACGCATAAATAATTGATTTTCAATTTACATTTATAAACTTTTAAATTGTACTTACATGATTCTTTCTCTACCTTTTAAAGGCGAGTTAATAACGTACAAAGGGTACATTTTCAATTTTTTGCGAGAATTAAAAAACTATATAAATATAATAATAATACCGATTACCTAGTTAAGGTTGCGCGAGCGCATAAAGATGTAGACGACATGCGATCGATTTTACAACGATTAATAGATAATGTCTATGTAACTAGGACAAAAAAGGCAAAAACGACGACAGAGTAAATTGTTACTTACTTCAGAAGGTTCTTCACAATGTTCGTCATACTGTTGCCGTGTTCTTGCTGCGAGTGCGAGCTGTCGATTTCTTTCAAGACGTCCTAACACGGAGTTAAGGACTTTATCTGGATTTGGTATCCTTAACATATGCTCCATGAAATCCTGCGCAGATTCTTCGGACGCCGACAAAGGGGATAAGATAACAGCCACACAATATACCTGAATTTGAAAGTTTATTAATTGTTATTGGATTTCAGAGCTATACCAAGAGCATAAAATAAATAAAGGAAAGCTTATGGACAACCGTTAATTCTCTTTGATAAAAGTTTATCGCACAAGAAAGAAGACTATATATGATTAAAAAGTAACGAAATACTCTTGATTTTCAAAAATAAAAACTTGTGTTTGTGTTTGAAACATCAAAAGTGTAGTGAAAGATAAGTGTCGGTTCGTGCAAGAAAAATTAGTGTGCGTTTTCTCATTGTTTCTACCATTTATCTTAGAGTGGTTGCTAATTATGTTAACAATATATAAGGTTTAATACATTTTCTTTGCATTCTATGATTAGAAACAATTCTAAATGAACTTTTCTCCTTTTTAAATAAACCAAGCATTATTAAGAATCTTAGTGGGCCTTCAATAAACTTATTTATATTCAATAAGCCTATTCAAATAGTTGGATTACTTCTAATTCCACATCATTGTACTATATTTAGCCTTTAGAACCCAGTGACAAAATAAAGCTAAAAATAACAACGGAAAGAGACAATAAGATAATTGGCAATAGTGGGTACGCTGGTCATTCTCTGTATGCAGACTTTAATCCAAGTCTATCTTCGCCTGGGAAAAATAATGTCTACAATAATAACAAAAAAGTGAAAACAACTACAAACGAGAATACAAAGATACTTAATTAGAACATACCGAAATCAATGCACAAATGCAAGTTAGTCTTAGGCGTAGACTTAGTTCTGATGGTGATTTTTTTATCAACAAATGTATTACAGTTTTTGTATCATGAATTTTATCTTTATGTAATAAAATATATTGTTTTTATGTTTTATCATAAAAAATATGAGAGTTGATAATTTATTTTGTTCAATTATTTCTCCAGCGAAAGTAGTTGTACGCTTGTAATTTTCTAAATATCCCGAAAAACCTGAAGTAATATTTTTACATCACTTATGGTTGGATAAGTAGATCCTTTAGACGGATCTAGTAAAGGTGTATTTTCATTTGGTATTCGGGTCCATTGTAAATAATTCACGGCGTATTGGTTTGTTGCTGTGACGAATGTTAAGATGACGCATTTGTCGAGGCGTCCGGCTCACGTACTGTTGATTAGTTGCGACTGCTGTGCGCTTTGATTGGTGTCCGTCCGGTGAGATCTCCACACTAATACCAAAGGATAACAGGCATGCTAAACATTTTACATTATAGTATGTAAACATATTTGTTCACATTTTCTGTCTAGCTGTAATCGAATAGAATTTTATATCACTGATTTCAGAAAAAAAATTGTTAATAATGCGTTTATAATTTTCCAATTATTGTGATAATTGATATGTTCTTTTTTATTCATATTTGTTTTTTTTTCAATAAACTCGTGTTAAAACAAGTTTGTGACCTCTGCAATTGTAACTTAGCCCCGGAGGCACTCGTCATTTCGCTTGTATCTGTTCTAAGGTTGAACACGTATGTCCCGCGTCGGGACCGAACATATTTTGATAGTAGTCTTGTACCTTTCACAACGATTGTTCATATTATTAAGTTAAAAGCCTTGAGCTGTTTTGTTTTTAAAATCATATGAAGCGGCATAGAAAGAAAAAATACAATATGTTACAATTCACGAATTTTCGGCTCAAGAATAAGAAGAGGTACGTTTTCTTTATTATTAAAATGTCATGCTAATGTTTTTTCCTAACGAAGGAAATAAATAGAATATTATTGTAGAGTTCGTAGCAATTTGAATTGGTTATTAAGGACTAGGAATAGAACATTGTTACTTGTCTCACTGTCTTTGTTGACCTGTGCCCTTGAACTTAGTATGTAGCCATTATGCGCCAGTTCTTAATGCATTATTGCACTATAATGCAAGAACTTGCTTTGATATTACTCTAATTCATAGACAATTTAGCTGCATAAAGCTCATATATTGGTTTTAATTATTTGATAAAAATTGAGTTGAACTGAATTATATGTACCTCTAGGTTTAGGGTAGGTAGAGATTTTTGATTTCCATTTGATGCGATCCTAACAAACCTCGTTTTGTCGTATAAAAATTAGTTTGTACCCTTCCCTATCTGGAAATGCTTGATTCTAGCGGTCAAATTAAAATGGTTCTTATTTTCTATATCAAAAACTAAAGAAAATCTGGATTTTACATTTTTCCCTTCAATTATACGTTGACTTCTAACGACTATTAATTATGTTAACAAGCGGTAAGATAATTGACTTCAAATAACCTCATCAAATGCATTCTTGATTGAATTATTGAAGCTAGTCAAAGTGATGCCGGTCTATGTATCTAGCATGCCCGGTATTGCCCTGAGTTAACATCATTACAGGACAGAAACTAGTTAAGTAAATAAAAAAAAATACTTCACTCTAAACTTTAAAATCACACAATCGAACACAGATCACTGTTTATTGCCTTCTATACATAGGTCCTGCTTATAAGCCGTGGTATCTGATTTTCGCTATTTTATTTATTAAATAAATAAATAAAATAAATAAATAATATAAAATAAATAAAATTTAATTCTTTTTGCACAACAATTGCTATTTTAGCTCTGAAAGTAGCTATTGATGTCAAAGGATCCGAGCTGATTAATATACGTAGCACCTTAAAGGGCGTATTAAGTCAGAACGAAGCAAAAGCTGTCATTTCAAGCAACGATTGGTCCATAATAGTTAGAAGCCAGTGACGGAGATACTTTTTTACAAACCTGTGAAAAACGATACGCTCCCCTCAGTCGTTTTTGTACCTATACCTAGATATCCTAACAACTTATACCATGATCATCGGCTTACATATATCTTAACTTAACATACCTATAACTTATATCTTAACTTAGATATCCCCTATGGTAATTTACTTTTACCGTAGTACTTCGTCGTAATTATCCAAGTTATTATTTTAACAATAAAAGTTATATCGATGATGAACTATTTTGCATACATTATAATTCCACATTAACAAAATTAAAGTAAAATAAGAAAAAAAAAACTATCATATTTGTATTGAATTTTTAAAATTAGTACTTTTGTTTCAGTAGAATACTCCAGGAGACCACAGCGGTGGTATAATTTCACGATGAAGAAGTGGATATCCAATAAGTTTTTTAAAATGTTCAAGATAAATGAAGACGGGCAGAGTAATTCAAAGAAGAAAAAATCTAAGAACAATAGGTGAGTTTATTTAATTAGTTTTTAATCTTTTATATACGAGTATATAAAAGAAAGTCGTGTTAGTTACACTATTTATAACTCAAGAACGGCTTTACCGATATGGCTGAAAATTGGTGAGAAGGTAGCTTAGAGCTAGGAGACGGACATAGGATACTATTTATTCCGTTCCGAGTTTGTAGCCTAAACGGGTAAACGGATTTCGATGAAGTTTGGTATAGACGTGGAGGATAGTCTGGAAGAACACATAGGCTTCTCACTTTTGTTTTTTTAATTCCACGCGGGCGGAGTCGCGGGCGAAAGCTATTATAAGATAAAAAGTGTTTTGTATTTAGTTTTGTTGATATTGTTATATTATTAATCGTGAAACTTTCATCTAGTTACAAAGAATAGGTGTAACTGAAATGATTTTGTTGACTTAATGAATGCAAATATAAATACGAGGAACCAGTTAAGTTGAATCAAAATGTTATTTTGTAAGATCAGTGTCATGAGATGAAGGTAACTCAAGAATATCACGTGTTTCATAACTATTTATATATAGTATTATGAATATAAAATATTACAGTAATGTTGTTAATGTGCGAAATTGAATTAGCACAAATCGTAACATTTTGACTTGTTGCCAACATCATAAACAGTATATTTTTTTAAAGAAAGAAATTGTAATTCCTTATTCTTCTTTTAATTTCATGTTATCAAACAAAAGTTTGATTTTCAATTATACTAGCTGTTCCCGTGCGGCTTCATCCGCATGTAATTATAAAAACTTATTTATTGTTTACATTTGTCAAATTGCAAATGTCATAATACCAATTACCTTACTATGGCAATCTTGCTTCCTTGATGTTGGCAGCAACTTATGGTCTTTTCCCCACATTAGAGTTTTTATTCAATTTATTTACCCCCTAAGTTTAATAGCGCGAAAATATATAGCCTAAGGCGTGATGTAAATGTAGGGCTTTTTGTTAAAAAAAAGAAATATTCAAAAATATGTTGTAATTGCCGACATCTTAGGCAACAAAGAAGTGTGTGTTTACGCTTTATTATATTAGTATAGATTATGGCCCAACTCTTATAAACGCCCTCAAAGATGGCCACCGAAGGTTTTTTACAAATACATACATAGCTTAGGCGTACATAATAAGTGGATAATTAAAAAAATAAAATAAAATAAAAATGTTGGGACAAATAGATGATGAAAACAAATGATCGGATTATTTTGATGATGAAAAAAAATTACTCACCTGTAAAAAAACATTAGCAACAGCCATATTGTTGTAAAGAAGTATATACTGAACAACACACACTTTTTACTGGAATCGGCAGTTGAATGAAAGGATTTTATTTGGGACTGCTTTTATATCCGGTATTATCAGTCCTTGACAATTTTATAAAATGGAATTGTTAATCTAGGATTATTAACGAAAGGAAATTGTGGATTAAAATTTACTGCTTTATATAGAACTAGCTGTTCGCGTGCGGCTTCATCCGCGTAAAATTATAAAAACTTTATTTTATTGTTTATATTTGTCAAATTATCAATTGCAAATGTCAAAATGACATGACATGATGACAAACCATCTTGCTTCCTTGATGTTGGCAGCAACTTATGATCTCTTCCCACATTAGGGTTTTTATCCAAAATATTTACCCCCTAAGTGTAATGGCGTGAAAATATATAGCCTAAAGCGTGACGCAAGTGTAGGGCTTTTTTTAAAAAAAATAATTATTCAAAAATATGCTGTAATTGCTGACATCTTAGGCAACAAAGAAGTGTGTGTTTACGCTTTATTATATTAGCTTAGAAGAAAGTTTGTTTAAATTTCTGCTAATAATAATAGTAAATTGTTTTAACTAAGTTTTTATCACCTAAATTTGTGGGCTGACATTCTTATCGCCTTCCGCAAGATGAGAACAATTAAAAAGACAATATTTGTATTTTTAAGAACAGATATACAAAGTATGTAAAACTAGCTTTCGCCCGCGACTCCCTCAGAGTCGAACTAAAAAAAACCAAATGTAGTAGTAGTATATGTGTTCTTCCAGACTATCCTCTACATCTAGACTAAATTTAATCGAAATCCGTTCATCCGTTTAGGTTACAAACACTAACAAACATTCATCCATCCATCTAAACTTTCGCATTTTTAATATTATTATGATAAACAGATTCTGTCCACGCATAGTTCCAAATAAGTCAATAATGTTAAATAATGTTACAATCCCAACTACTATAAAAACGTGTCTGTTAATATGTTTTGTTAATTTACTAATATTTATTGGAACCATTCCAACTAAACGCTAGGCTTGTGTTGAGATATTGCTCACAATAGTCGAATGGCGGGATTCGAAGCCACGACTTCGTTTATTTATTTTAATACCTTGTCACACATGCAACTTTAACGTTTAAAGACGTTTAAAGATCGTGAATTAGTTATTTTTTTTACTATCACACTCATGTACAAGCACGGTTTCACGGACCAAATACATATATCCAAACTAGCTGTCTCCAATAATTCAACCGCTTTGTAAATACGAAAAATTTTCAATTTATTTGTATAGCTGTTGTAGTGTTACCTGCTAAGAAACATCCATCCATGTAAACTTCCTATAATATTAGTAAAATATTAAAATAAAATGATTCATAAGCATGTCCCTATTAATCTAACCCGAAGGCAAACAATTGTCTAAATTAACTGATATTTTTAACAACAGCCTGATTATCGCGCGTTATTAACGGGTTGTAATTCTGATTGTGCGACAATATTACGTTGAACTTTCAAAATTAAAAAAATCCCAATGTTGATTAACTTAATGAAAAGCGTCGACGAAATTCTAAATAGACGCTACCCGGGTCTCATTTCCTTATTTAGAGAATAACAATTTCATTACTTAATTGTTTTTCTTTTCAATTTTTTTAAGGAATATTACGTTTACGAATCGTACAATTTTATTTAATCAATGTAAGATGTTATCCGCAGTGAAATTTTCCATCTAGCCCAATCTGAAGGAAACATTGTTAATCAGATAGCCATTTTAAATTTTATTTAAATTAAGTCAAGACTACATCGCCCGATAAATAGTCAAACAGTAGAGTCCAGAGCCAGAGAAATACTAAAAAAATGTTATTTAGTTAAGTTATTTTTTACAAATTTCACTGAGATCTTAAAAATCATACTTCATCATACATCAAACTTATAAAATGCGAAAGTTTGGATGGATTAATGGATGCTTGTTACTTCGTATCTTCAAAACGGCTTAGCAGATCTTTATGAAATTTGGCATAGATATAGAACATAGTCTGGAAGAACATACCTTAATTCTTTTAATACAGCAGAGTTAGTGGAGAAGGTCGCGGGCAAGAGCTAGTTTGCCTAATATTTTTTAAACAACGATATGCAAATCATACTTACTAATACTCTAAATGTGAAAGTTTAGATGGATGGATGTTTGTTAGAGTTTGTAGCCTAAACGGCTGAACGGATTTCGATGAAATTTGGTATAGATGTAGAGGATAGTCTGGAAGAACACATAGGCTACTTACTTTTGATTTTTTTAATTACACGCGGACGGAGTCGCGGGCCAAAGCTAGTAGTTACATATATTTTTAATTCTCCGAGCCGTAACTCTCTTCAGATATGTCAATTAGTGTAAAGCTGAGTGTTTATATGTTTCAAGTGATTTTTCTATTTCCAGTAATAATGAGGAAGTGGTTGCGCCTGGGCCAAATGGTGTTTATAGGCAGGTATGTATGGTAGGTCTGTACACACGTCCTTGGTGTATCAACCTAACTAACCGTGTCACTTACTTCTCTGTTTGTCTTTCTTCTTACTTAACAGCAAGCAACCTTTACTTATCAGCTGAGGTAAGTATAATATATTATGTATTCAATTTCCACGTCTTTCAGTTATTTATTCATTTAGTGACGTCACAAGCTTGAATAGTGACATTAAGTCTAACAGACGGGGCACTGCTTTTGCACTCATCGTAAGAAGACATGGTATAAACTAGATAATAATTAGTGCGTCAAACTCTGCATTGAGTATCACCTATCACCGGGCTGTAGGAGCACGACAGAGCTTTCAGAGAGACCAAAATACTACATCACTTTATCTTCCGTCCTGTTTTTAAAAGTTTATTTAATTTGGACTAAAAAATAACATAATGTAACGTGGTGTACTTCTTCTTCTTCTTATGGTTCTATGTCCCCAAAGTGGGGCAGAGGGCGTCCCCATTGCGCTGGTACAGTGGCGTAGCGAGCCTATCTCGCGCCCGGGGCACAATACATTTTTAGCCCCCCCCCCCCAATCTATTGGAAAACCATATAATTTTTACATCTAAAATATACTTGCGAAATAATTAAGTTACATATTGAAGTTAAATTAATTCGCAAAGGAGTTAAAATTTTGTCACTTTGTCTGTGTGTTT
>LD689125.1:206078-297951 GCA_003118335.3 Papilio memnon
TTTGGCGCCCCCTAAGAGCTGCGCCCGGGGCAAGATGCCCCCCTTTGCCCCCCCCCCTCGCTACGCCACTGCGCTGGTATACTGCTGTCCATAATTTTGGTAGGTCGCAAATATTTCGCGTGGATCTTGTTGCGTTAAATCATATTAGCATTACCTTCAATATAGTATAAGTATTTTTTTTATATAAGAGAAGGGGGTAAACAAGAGGCGGGAACACAGAGGTGGCAACGTATAATAAATAATAATTAATTAATAAAATAACAATTGTTTCAAATCAATTAACTTCGTATATATTTATTGAATAAATGAAATAAAATTAACATAAAAGTGCATCCCTGTAATTAGGTTAAAATGCTAAAGCAGTTTTTAAAAACTCGTAACCTCAATTTCCGTATACAGTAATCATGTCAGCGAAATTAAGTAGGTGATTTTAAAATTGGTCAATATGGCAAAGCAAGCATTTTGGTATTTTTTCTTATTCTCGCTTTGAAGTGACGCATGAATAAACGAATTTGAAGTTTTTTTTTAATTCAAATACTTTAAAGACAATTCCTTTTACCTAATTTATTTTAACTTATTAGTTAATATTGTGATTTATATTATATCGCGAAATTCTACCACTTGATATTCATATTGAAGGGATGGTAAAAATGTCTTTATTGTCGTAGGAAATGTGTAACAATAATATAGCCATCTCTCTCATTCTCTTAAAAAATAACAATAGTGTTTTACTGTGTTCTGACCACGCTTCGTTTCTACTGCCCAAAAAACATGTCATCTATTTATCCTGTTTTTAAAACAAGTTTTTCGGCAGTAGAATTTCATGGCATAAACAACATTTCTATTTATGGAATTAGTATTGCCATTGCAAAACACCAAAACTTTTTTTAATAAATAATTTTTTTGATGATAATTTTCGTAAAAAATATCTTTTATTACTTACAGAAATCATTTGGAGCATGCGATGGTCGATTAAATACGCTGTCTTCTTATATGAAAACTGCGTGCTCGACAAATTCAAGTTCGAGTACTTCGGGAGGAAATTGGTTTACGTTTAATCGCAAAATGGCGGTCATCTCAGTTGGGGGTGAGCCATGGCCAGTCGGCGAAGAAAATTATGAATTGCTCGATGTCATTGGTAAGTAAATTCTGTTTTATTCCATAATCCAATTAAAGTTTACCACATAATAAGTGAATTATTTAGCTTAGAATTTTTTATATGATGGAAGTGTCAAAATTCGAACGGATGAAATGTCAACAAATACTTTGTTCAAATTAAAAACAATTCAAGTTATAAAGTAAAGTAAATATTTTCTATAATTGACGTAATTCACCGCGTATTGAATATAATTTTTAATTTCAATTTTACTAGTCTAACTATGTTACTATCATTTATAAATATAGTAAAGTCATATTTACCAGATTGAATAGTAATTGCTATTTTAGAAAACATTCCCTTCCGATTGTGGCTTACCCACTCAGGTCTGATTACTTAATTATTAAAATAAACTATTTATAGAAAAATTAGGTATTAAAATAATAATTATATCCCTCTATAAAGTGATGTCTTATAAATGTGAATGTTTAGATGATGGATGGATGTTTGTTAGAATTTGTAGCCTAAACAGCTGAACAGATTTAGATGAAATTTGGCATAGATGTAGAGAATAGTCAGGAATAACACATAGGCTACTCACTTTGTTGTTTTAAATTTAACATAGATGGACTGCTGGCTGGCTAGTATTAAACAAAATTTACAACAAAACTAGTCTAGATTATTGTTTCTTATTGAATTTATTTGTAGGTGTAGGTGCAACAGCTGTTGTTCATGCAGCAGTATGTAAACCAAAGAATGAAAAATGCGCTATCAAAATTATGAATTTGGAGAAATGGAATACTTCCATGGATGAACTGCTGAAAGAGATACAAGTAAGTTGTGATTGCTTAACATACTATTTTTAATGAATGAAATAAAATGTTTTGGTTGTTTGGAGTTAAAATTATTCAAAACATATGACTTTGTTTCGACTTTGATGTTTTAATATTTTGTAGGTTCTTGTAGTCATTTTATATTTTTTTCACATTGCAGGCGATGTCTAACTGCAACCATGAAAATGTGGTTCCATACTATACAAGTTTTGTGGTCAAAGATGAGCTTTGGCTTATTATGAAGCTTCTGGAAGGTATGTTTTATTTAATTTAATGCTACAACAGAGCAGAATGTATAACACTGAACTATTATCTAAGAATAAGAATTTAATATCTGTATTTTTGATTTGGGTTCAATGTCTTTCTAAAGTTATGTTAACAATTATTTGCCATAAATAGTCAAGATCTATTTTTTTTCTAGGTGGCAGTCTCTTAGATGTCATTAAACACAAGTTGAAGGTGTCAAATTGTGTACATGGTGTGCTTGATGAAGCGACTATCGCAACTGTCCTTAAGGAAGTTTTGAAGGGCCTTGAGTACTTTCACAGTAATGGACAGATCCATAGGTACATTTCTATGTTATTAGTTATTAAGAGTATGTATGATATTCGCTGCTGATCTACTTGTACCAAAACTTGGGTATACAGTCAACTGCATAAATATGCAAAAATTGTCGTATATTTTTTTTTATACGATAAGGTGGCAAACAAGCAAGCGGCTACCTAAATCCGCCGAAACGGCGAAGCGATTGCTGCCCATAGACATCCGCAATTGCAGATGCGTTGCTTACCCTAAATCGACAGAGGAGGAGACTCACATAAATTTTCCCCCCATTCTTTCCCCTTCCTATGCATCTTCTCCACCGTCAAATCCACTTTCCCGTCCAATCCTTTCCTTATAAGAAAAGGGTGGGACGAGAAAGGGACTAAAAATTGGGCCTCATTTAGAATACTTGCAGTCTTTGTTTTCATATGTATGCTTCTGACCATGAGTATATTAACGAACATGTGCATGCGCTTTTAATACGAAGGCCTGTACAAGTTTCAAAAGGTTTGCTAGTGTATACATATTTATACAGCTGACTGTACTCTTTTTCAAGGAAACCATTTTAGTGCAAGTTTTTTAGCTTTGGAAATCAGTGTGGATCGATACAGTGCTGAGCGTACAACTTGTTCAATGGAAAGTTCATGAAATTACTACTAGAAATAGCGTTTATTAACCGGTGATCTGATTTTAAAGTGTTGCATAGCGAACTTTTAATGTTCCACATTTCCAACGGTCGTAGACACATGTAGATAAAAAGCTAGCGAAAAATAATGCGATTTTTATACTTTACTAATAAAGTTTTCTTCTATGTGTTAATTAAACCAGCAAAATTTCCTCACTCCTTAATTTTTATCAACTTATTTTATTAAATATCATTTATTTATAAACTTAGGGACATAAAGGCGGGTAACATCTTGCTGGGTGAAGATGGGTCGGTGCAGTTAGCTGACTTTGGTGTGTCTACTTGGCTCGCATTGGACAAGGACATATCTAGGCCAAGATATAGACACACCTTTGTTGGGACCCCATGCTGGATGGCACCTGAAGTCATGGAACAAGTAAATATTATACTATCTTTTATGCTGTGTCAAAGAGTCGTGCCACACGGACGCGGCGACGAGTCAATAAATATCGTCATCGTTGTAATACTTGATGCTGTGATATCGAAGAATTACCGTCTGTTGGATATGTTACATATTATGTACAATGCGATTGCGAGCGACGCAGCGCCCGTGTGGCAACGCTCCTATGTATTTTATAGTGCTCCATATTGTATGTTTGGATTCGAACAATATTCTGTTTATGATGAAAGTTTAATTAACTAAACTTGTCCCTGTTCTAATGAAGAAAAAAAACTATCAATGCATCTTTTTCAAACCACATTTTTGCTTAACCTAGCATTGCGATTGTGTCAGATTTAGCAATATGTAATTGTTAACCGGTAGATATTAATTTTGCAATAAAACAAGATTGCATAATACTTAGTTATAAGAGCGAGATAATACGTTTAGTTCTTAGCGAAATAATGTTATTAAGTTCATAAATTTATATTATTTAATCCAAATTGCTGTGCGTTTTATTAAGCTTGTCGGAGTGACGAGCGGTTTGCAGAATCAATTCCGAAGGCAGATCATATACACGGTAACCATCCCACATTGAGGGAGTGCGTTTGTCGGAGATAATGAAATAGCAATCGCGTAACATTAGAAACACCATCCTTAGTTAATCACCATCTTAAATGAAAATTGCACAACACGATCTAATCGGATTGCAAACATTTACAGAGATTAACCAGTTGATTTTATAATAACAAAACGCATTCCACCATTCAATGTCAACTGTCATCTGTCATTCGATGGCTGCTTGACATCTATCATGCACGGTGCTACACATTCAGCCAGTACTCAAAATTATTATTTGACAGTAACTTTTCGTTCAAAAATTAACAATTATTTCGCGTCGTTAAGCTTATTACTATAAATTGAAATATTAATGATCACATTTATTACAAAACATAAACAAAATAAGTAAGATTGAGTAAATACTACACTCTGTTGAGACATCTATCTTTCACCAAGAACTACTTAAACTGATTAATCTGCAGGCGAAATAAAACTCTAATGCATTTTCGAGCGCAGCGTTCTCTACTGCGAATTATAAAATATTTTTTATTTATAACAGTAAATGTTGATGTTTTGATAAAAATATAAGGTTCAGTTGGAAGTATATAGTTGTATAATATTCTGAATTAATATAAACTCTCCTTGTTTCAGGATCTTGGTTATGGCTTCAAAGCTGATATCTGGTCTTTAGGGATAACAGCTATAGAGATGGCAACCGGTGTTGCACCTTATCACAAGTACTCACCGATGAAAGTCCTTATGCTCACTATGCAAAACGATCCACCCAATTTAGATACAGGTAAGTTTTATGTCTTTTTTTTTATACAATAAGGTGGCAAACGAGCAAGCGTCCACCTGAAGCCGCCGAATTGGCGAAGCGACCGCTGCCCATAGACATCCGCAATTGCAGAGCGTTGCCTACCCTAAATCGACGGAGGGGACGCACATAAAGAAGATATTTCCCCTTCCTATGCGTCTCCTCCACCGTCAAATCCACTTTCCCATCTAATCCTTTCCTTACAAGAAAAAGGTGGAACGGGGAAGGGACTAAAATTGGGCCTCCGGCACCACCCTCATCAGACATGTCTTAATAAAGCATAAAACAACTAAGTATTACTGATATATGATTTGCAAATGTAATTCCAATTAGTAACTGCATGTCAAGGTGAAACTACAACATTTTTTCATGGGAAGATTTGTATTTAATTTAAAAACTCAATAACTATCAGTCTGATTTCAAACATTCTTTCACCATTAGAAAACTACATTATCACTGAGTAACATAGGCTTTATTTAACAAGGCTACTTTTGAATTTCGCGTGGACGAAGTTGCGGGAAAAAGCTAGTTATAAAATTAATTTATATTTTTAGGAGCGGAGAAGGATCAGTATAAAATCTATGGGAAAACATTCCGCAAGCTCATAAATGATTGCTTGCAAAAGGACCCATTGAAGAGACCAACTGCCACCCAGTTGTTGAAACACCCATTTTTCAAGAAGGCCAAAGATAAAAAGTATCTCGCACAGACATTAATTGATACCAGTGCTACTATGGAAGCTAGAGTCCATAAGGTATGTGGATCATTTGATGTGAATATATATAAAAAAAAACTTTTTGCTCAACTTGTTTAATCTATCTATACTCTATACTATGCTTTAGGCTATATATTTTCATGCTATTAAACTTAGGGGATAATTAAATTGAAAAAAAAAATCCCTCATGTGGGAAAGGGTCCATCGACTAAAAGCTGACAACATCAAGGAAAAAAGGTTGCCATAATATACATATAACGGTAATTGTTATCCAATGTCAAATGTCTTGGTTCATTTGCGCATTTGAATTTTGACATTTGCAATTGATAATTTGACAAATGTAAACATTAAAATAAAGTTTCTATAATTTCATGCGGATGAAGCTGCACGGGAACAGCTCGGAATAATGTAGAGGAATACATTTTTCCTTATTCTATCTTATCCATAATCTTCTATTAAATAAACAAGAGTGTTGATTGATTTATATTCTTAATCACAGAAATACTTCATTTCCTTTTAGGGTTGCCAACTCTAAATTCCGAATATGGTCAAATTGAACAACATACTTACTGTTCCTTATTATTTATAGAGGGGCCTCACAGTATTCTATCAGTTGTCATAAATTGAGTCTAAGTAATGAAAAAAAGCATTTTATCTAAAAATGTGTAAAATACAAGGCTAGGATATTCAGTTATCCCAAATATTATTCTTTATACTTAATTCCTAAACAGAAGATAAAAATACGATTCCTAAAATTTGATTTAATAAAATTCTTTGTAATTATAGGTAAATAAGAAGCAGGCGACACTTGGTCGTTTAAACCGCACATTAATAGATGACTGGGAGTGGAGTGATGATGAAATGGAGGAAGATGTAGAGGCTTATGTGGTTGTGGAGGATGATGCAAAGGCAGGTTCATCAGGGACACAAATTACCGTGGAAAGAGAAATCTCTGATGAAGAGAAACCGATAAACAAAATCGAAAATATCGATTCGAGTAGTAGCGATGGTGAAGAAACACCTGTGAGTATTTATTTTCAGTTTAAATGTCAAATATTGCCATTCAAACTTTTATGCAGGCTCGGAATTTTGTAGGTGAGGCAGTGCAAAATAATTTACCATAAATGGTTACAAAAAAATCAATTTTTGATGTTGTCTTATTTCTTTTATTTGGCACCTAAAAATATAATTTTTCAGGTTATTAGGAAAAAGAAGCAAATAAATTGTTTTTCTGATACTAAAAGACTCCTTGTACGCTTTTTACACAATTTCTTTTATAATAATGTTCTATAAAAGCTAGTACACAAAATTTGATAAACTCAGGATTAATATGTAATATTTAATCCATTAGGGTCCATCGACCTCAGCTATGAAGGTGCAGAAATCAAAGCATTCACGGGAAACAATTGTCATTAATCTGAAGTTGCGCATACGGTGAGTCCAAAAACGATTTAATCATGGGTTTACACTAAAACATTATTCTTGATATTCCCTTTGAAAAAATAGGGATAACAATGACTGCACAAGTCACTATCTACGAAAGAAATTTAAGAAATATATAGACTAGACACAGTGAACGACATTTTTTCACCGGTAACTTCTTTAAAAGGTACTATGTCGGCAAGTTTAGTGCCATCTCATATACTTGTATTGATATGTGGTTTTGTGGACTTTTTTTTTATACAATAAGGTGGCAAACGAGCAAGCGGCCACCTAAAAACGTCGAAATGGTGAAGCGACCGCTGCCCATAGACATCTGCAATTGCAGATGCGTTGCCTACCCTAGATCGACGGAGGAGGAGACACACAGTAAGATGATATTTTCCCTTCTTATGCGTCTCCTCCACCGTCAAATCCACTTTTCCTTCCCATTCTTTCCTCTTAAGAAAAGGACGGAATGGGAAAGGGACTAAAATTAGGCCTCCGGCACCACACTCATCAGACTGTACGCGGAATTGCTCCCACTTCACGCCTGTCTTCTGTGTGGTTGTATTGCGGTGGACGAGCCGACCCTACAGTGCTAAGATGTTAAAGCGGGCTCTACCACTGTTAAAAAAATAACCTGTTAATAGATAGCGTTAGTGGATCGTGTAAATTGTCAAATGGACTGTCAACTATGCCTCCTCTGTATATTTTTTGAACCTTCAACCTTTCTAATAATAGTTAATAATTATTTAAAATATATTTTCATTATTACAGAAATGTCCGTGGTGAATTAAATGACATTCGCTTTGATTTCGTTAAAGGCGAGGACACATCTGAAGATATTGCCTTAGAGTTGGTGCGGGCTGGTCTCGTACACCCGGAGGATGCTATCCTCATCACATTGCACTTGGAGCAGCTGGTCGAAGCTCAAGCATCCACAACAAAGATTCCGTACAAAAGCATAGTATTCCATCTGGTGAGTATTTTATTATTATTCCTTATATACTAAAATTAGCATATGCAAGTTTAATCATTGATAAGAATGTCGTTTAAGTTTAGCATGAGAGCAAATCTGAGTGCATGTTAAATGTATTTGCACGATTTATAACAAACTAGCTTTCGCCCGCGACTACGTCCACGTGGAATTAAAAACAAGTGTCAGTAGCCTATGTGTTCTTCCAGGACTATCCTCTACATCTATACCAAATTTTATTGAAATCTGTTGAGCCGTTTAGGCTACAAACTCTAACAAACATCCATTCATCTAAATTTTTGCATTTATATTAGTAAGATATCTTCTTGTGTTACTTATTAACATGATATAAAAACTTTATTTTATTGTTTATGTTTATCTTTATTTATTTTATTTTATTGTAAATGTCAAATTCAAATGCACAAATGACAATGAAGGCCTAACAATTACCGTTTCCATGGCAATCTTGCTTTGCTGATTGCGGTTTGTAGATTTTGTTGCATTTTTGTTTTGGACTTTATCAGTTTAAGCATAATAGGTGAAGTGTTCTTTATAAATATAGTTTATATTTGATTTGAAAAAAAAAACAACATATCAACAACTCAACAAATTCTGTCAACATTGAATAGATGCGTTATTTGTGAGTGGAACAGTCTATGTTTATTTTTTTTTATTACTTTTTATATGTACTAAACCAAGCGACTAGTGGTTGTTACACCTAAATCCTGTGGGTTTTTGTACCGCTTCTGTATTTTTATTGTATTTTTCAATTTATGTTTTTTGGCCAATAAATAAAAAAAATGCAATCAAATCAACCATATTAGGTTTTTTTTATATGTCAAATATACAATTTTTCCTTTTTTTTTCAGAATTCCGCCGCTCCCAACGCTGATTTCGATGATAATGTTCTCAACGGCTTTGCCCGAATATCCGTTCTCTAAGTACAATGTGATATAAACTTTGTTGTGGTTCGAGCCACCATAAACATTGAATATTTTAATATCTGTGTGTATTCTATTGATTCTAGAAATGTTAATATCCAATGTTTTATGGAAATTTTAATATAGTGTGTAACTCGATAATATTCTGATACTGTCTCTTTCTAACTTATACTAAACTATATCTCCGTCCCACAAATAAATCCGTTCAATATAACAACATTCATTCAATTATTAAAACAAATACGTTAAGTTTGCAATAAAAAGGATTAATTTTGTACTGTCACTTTTAATATGTGGTTTGGACAATATCTTCTGGTAATCTTTAATTGAATTTAGAAATATGTTAAGTGGGATATATTCTTTGTGTATGAATTATAAGATATTCAATTGTAATGTTATTTGATGTTTAATGTATTTGATCTGTTTTTAATGTATAAAAAGGTAATATATGAATGTTGAATTACCTTAATATAAGATTTGTTACAAAATGTATGAATAAAAGTTAATAATGTAATTTGAAAACTCAGTATTGATTGAAGTTTGAAATCTTCAAAAATTGGCTCATAGATGGCGTTGTTCTAATTTTTTTCGATAAGTAGTTGATGTTATTTCTTTAATTTTTTTTTTAGTTTTTTAATCGCACGTAAATCTTTAAACATTACAATCTTGTACAGTAATTTTCCAAAACAAACATAATGTGATAAAAAGCGTAAAATGTGAATTTTAGATAACTTTTGGAGATAGCCCAATTGCACTATAGTTTATTGTACTCAAGCTTCTGTAGAATATATAGGAGGTTGACTGTTGTATATGTTTCGGCAATGAAAACTCATAAATATATATGTATATATATAACGTACTGATATAGATTAATG
Source organism: Papilio memnon (assembly GCA_003118335.3). Classification (NCBI taxonomy): domain Eukaryota; kingdom Metazoa; phylum Arthropoda; class Insecta; order Lepidoptera; family Papilionidae; genus Papilio; species Papilio memnon. The sequence goes on from LD689125.1 coordinate 215,922, forward strand.
TACTGTGGTGCTAAAAGGTTGGATGATTATACTAAATTACCTTTAACCATATTTGGGTCGTAATATTAATATGACAGTGCTTACTATGGAAGATTTGGAACGGGCTTGGAAATGTATTAAAAAAAAAACTTCAACAAAACCTTTTTGACATTAACTACGTTTATCAAATCACGTAGTAAGTATTGTTTTGGTTTTCTCATAAGTAATGTAAAAGACTACATGTCTTAGATAAAAGAAAATTTGGTTACAGGGTGGAGCATAGGTTTCTACATGGTCAATTTGAATAATTCAATTTTTAGGTTATCTTTTTATATATTGGGTTTCTTACTACTAGTTTTACTATGTTAGGGTTTTCTAAATTAAGACTTCCTATCTCAAGGAAATAAAACTAAATAAATAAGGAAAAAGGAAATGTGAAATTAGAGGTGGAGTAAAGAAAATCTCAAAAAAAAATTTCTCTGTGATGATTTAGTTTCTCTATTGTATTATTAGTATATTAATTTCAATACTTTTTACTACGATATAATTCTAAATTGTATCTTTACAAGTGAATTAATTTATTTGTTCTTTTCTAAGTTTTCTAAGTTTCTTCTAAGTTATGTTTTCTTTCTGTTTCTAATTTCGTTGCGTACATATTTCCAGCACAAAACCAAAGATGTTATTTTTTTCAATGTAATCAAAATTAAAAAAAAAATGTGCGCATCAACTTTTATACGATTTTTTTTTATTGTTTTGAGATTATTTTGTTGATTTAAATTAAAAATTAGATGTAACGTATTTTATAGATTAGTTATACAAAAACGGCACTGATTTTTACTATTCAAATCTTCGAATTAATAGTATTTCCTAATTATTAATTAATTATAAATAACGACACTTCATAATTCAATTTCGAGTCAATATTAGTTTTTAAAAATAATTTTGAAAATGTCCACACCCGTATCCATCCGATGTATGTAATCAAGTAATAATGAAAACCAAATAATTAACCAAATAACTAAATGATACCAAATATGTAACTTTTGTAAAAACAGTTAAAAATACCTGTCGAAATATTTAAACAAAATCTAATATTTATTTCATTAAAATATATTATATTATAAAATAATCATTTATGACAGTCTAACTCACAAATCATAGTACATACTAATATTATAAATGCGAAATTTTATATGAATGTTTGTTAGTGTTTGTAGTCCAAACGGCTGAACGGATTTCGATGAAATTTGGTATATATATATCGACGATAATCTGGAAGAACACATAGGCTAATCGTTTTTGTTCTCTTTAATACCACGCGGACGGAGTCGCGGGCGAAAGCTAGTAGTAAATATTTTTTTCTTAAACTATCAACCTCATTACCTCTTCACTTGTCATTATTTATTTTTCATATAAATATATATATATTTAATACTCATTTGCTAAATTAAACAGATTATCATATGTTTATGATTGATGCATGATATTTGATAGTTGATTAAGATTAATATTGAAAAATTTGCGTTTTAAACTTACGATAGTTTACGTAGGAGCCATGTAAAACATTAGTCATTTATATTCCAATATCTCAGATATAGTCATAAATGTTTTTGAAATAGGATTAGTTTCAATTATACCATATTGATGTTTGTTATTAGGATTCCGATGGTCCTTACATGTAACTCGATGTTGTGTGCTCTCTTACCTGTTAGAGCAGGTTTTTATTGTCTATGTTGTAACTAGTTAAGATATGGTCAGTATTAATCAGGTACCACCGTTCATCTCGTTTAGTTCCTATATAAAACCTGTATTATTTTTAAATTGAATCTCCCAAGCCCAAGCACGGGCGTTTTTTTACGCTCGGAGTTATCGTCACTCGTACGTACTCTTTAAGATTATTGTTTACTAATTCTACAACAATACGCGATAAAAAAGCGCTGCTGTGTGAATGGTATGTACATGTAAATGCATTTGTTTTGTTTTTTGTACGGTTTTTTAGCGCGCGTTAAAATAGCGCCCGTGCGAATAGAGGCTTAAGTACTATTAATATAATTACTATTGTATTTAAAACGGGTAATTTTTTTCCACAAATTGTTGATTTTGTCACTATTTGATATATTTATGGAAATACTTTTGTTAATAATTCGATTTTTTGTTTACAATGAGATAATTTGCATGTATGTTGATTTAATGTATTAACGAATCTGAGTCCTTGTATTTTTTTTATCTTAAAAAATTAACAAGTCCAAAGAAAAATAATTTATCAAATGAAAATGTGACTCCGATCACTTGTTTTTTTTTTCGGCTTAAAAATGATTTTCAAATATTAAAAAAAAAAACATATTTGATATTATATTATATATTATTGATTTCGAAGATTTAAAAATTTACACGATTTTAGATTTGTTGTTAATTTTTCAATCCGAAAATTGTATACATTGAATTCCTTGAATTTCTTCTAAATGAGTATAATTAGAAATAAACATTGATAAGAGAAAATGGTTGGAGATCGACTTTTTCGATTTAATTTAGTTCACTTTGGTCAGTTATCGGATTGAAGAATACATTATTATATGTTTTCTATAAACTAAGTTTTAGATAATTTAATGGTCGTAATAAAATATTAAAAAGTACATTTAACTCTTATTCTCCCGAAGAGCACATTGATCAATTATTAAAAACTCAAGCAATTTTTATATTTCTCTAGTTTGTAAATTTTAATGACGCATACATCTTTTGTATGTATGTTTGTATGCAGGTTTTTTATATAATAAGGTGGCAAACGACCGAGCGGCCACCGGAATTCGCCGAGAAAGCGAAGCGATTGCTGCCCATATACATTCGCAATTAGATTTGCCTACTCTTCACGGAGAAGGAGACGCACTTAAATAGGATAATTCCCCATCCTCTGCATCTCCTCCGTCAATTCGGCTTTTCCTTCCGATCCCTTCTGTATAAAAAAATGGTGGAAAGGAAAGGGACTAAAATTAGGCCTCCGGCCGGTAGACGCGAAAGGGTCATGGGGAGGGGAGTCGAGTCATTGTGAATGAATGAATGAATGAATGAATGTATATTTATTGCCACAAAAAGGAAATAACATATACAGGCTAATTCTATAGAAAACATAAAATCGTGGCAAAAGCCAGCTCAGCGTATGCAGAAGGGACTAAGCCGTTCCTGCGCTGGTTTTCAGCTGGCTCCTTCGCACTCACGCAACTTATACTTAAATTTGATTGGGTAACCGGCCTTATGATTACATACACAGAAAACCAAATATCCATGGCCTCTGCCCAGACTGCTAGCTGTATTTTGTATGTTTATAAAACATTCTCAGATTCCTGTGTAAACTCATTTATAACATTGTATTAATTCGGGCGATAACAGTAACCTCTGTTGATAGGAACACTAATACTTTGTTTTAATTAATAACGATGTTAAAATATTTTCGCATAATTGTTTTTGATAATCTTGCATTGCATTCCTTGTTTATTACACTAAATGGTACACGAAAATGTAAACGATGAAACAAATCAATTGTAATATTAAAAGACAAATTACAGGAAGACGATGTATTTGCGTTGCTTATAACGAAAATGGCATTAACATTTTTTGTCTGTTTGTCTGTTTGTCCACTAGCCGCGTTTGTTCCGGGTAATCCAAACGTCTAGGCCGATTTCGACGGACTTTCACTGGAGGATAGCTGACGTAGACGGGCATATTATAGGCTACTTTATTTTTAAATTCCGCGCAGTCAAAATGGCGACCGGAGCGCTCTCTGGAACGGATGGACCGATTTGGACAGGACTTTGACTGGAAGGTAGCTGGTAAAAAGTAGATGCACGCGGGATGTTATAGACGACCATTCTATATGACGGAAATAGTTATGGTTCCTGTGGGATGCATTAATATCGTTTTTTATGTTTGCTATATAATTCTGGAACGATTCAACATATTTTATTGAAATTTGGCACAGATATAAAACCAAGTCTGGAATAAATGGGATACGATTTATACCCGAAAAATGTCAGGTTCCCGAGGGATACATAGCTTTTTGTTTTACGTAGTTCGTATGTTTTAAATTACCTCGCGTACGAAGTCGCGGGCAACAACTAGTTATACATAGAATGATGATTATGATTTTACGAAATAAGCGTTTCGAAGTTTGTCCACACATTTTCAGCGACATCTGTCGGTGGGAAGCAAACGCGTTTAAAGCACTTGTACTAACAAAAACAAAATCATATTTAATGTTTAATACTGTTTGTTGCTTTTAAAGATACGGCAATCATGTTTATTGGTATAATAAACCACTCATCTGATAGCAGTGTCCTTGGAATAATCTAGAAGGTACAAGTTCCAACAATAAATAAATCTATTATAAGAAATTCTGTGCGCAATCAATTCAAGTGCTATATGAAATTGTAGGTAATTGTCCACAACTGAGACTTTGTAGCGAAAACACTTCAAGGATAAGTAAATATTTTGCAGTTTGTGAGATGAGTAATGATGACACATTCGAAGATAAATCGAGGTCAGCACTGGAGATGTGCATGTACTTACCTAATTATACTTTCTTCGCTAGTGATATGATTTGAGTAATGTGACACGTGGCTTTATAATCAATGTCTACGTGACCACAGTCAGGTCAACTTGTAAATATAAAGCCTGCTGTACACCCTCAGTTTTAACAGTGTGTACTGAATTAGAACTGTAAAGTTTAACTGACAACGCCAGCTTTAACTGTACAGTTCGGTGTACTGCACACACACCAGTTAAAACTGAACGTATGGTACGGGCTTAACAGTACCCAGTTACCGTAGGTACTGCCGAAGTAAATTTAGGATAAAATATTGACATCCTTTTCTTTCTCTTCGAAAAATATGAGATAACCGTATATAACGTTTGATCACGAACCCGCCTGAAATTTTTTTTCAATAAAAAAGGCAAGGCAAACGTGTAACAGCATCACCGAGGTAGTCGAAGACCATGGACATCGACAATAACAGGAACTGCAATCGACCTTGGAGCAGGTATGCTCGCTTCTCGAAGGACCCACGTCGTACCGGTTAATAAATACCGCCTAGGACAGACCTTTGCATAACGCACAATGTTCCAATAAGACGAATAAACATAACTGGCAATTTCCTACTTAAAAATATTTAAATCGTTACAGTACGTTTAAAATTTTACATAACAAAGATAATCATTTTTTTTTTCAATAATATTTTTCACAATTATCAATTTTACTGCTACTTATTTATTATACTATTTATCAAGAACAACGTCTGCGTAGAGTTTTATGGATAACTAAAAGGTCTTCGGGTCATACCGGCTGCGACGTTTTGTTGTTGTCCCCAAGGCCAGGAAATAATCGAATATGCGACGCAGTTGTGAGAAAGTATCTCGTAAGTTGATTCTTGTTTGTTTACATTTAAAAAACTCAGTAGTGTTTTTGTGATGGATTTGGAGTTTATATATTACTAGCTTTTGCCCGCGACTCCGTCCGCCCAGAATCTATACTAAATATTATATAATAAAGCGTAAACACACACTTCTTTGTTGCTTAAGATATCAGCAGTTACAGCATATTTTTGAATAATAATTTTTTTTAATAAAAAGTTCTACACTTACGTCACGCTTTAAGCTATATATTTTCACGCCATTAAACTTAGGGAGTAAATATTTTGGATAAATATGATATGATGAATATGATGCTTGACTTTAACACCAATGTGTTTGAGTCATATTTTTTTTATTTGTTTATTATTGTATTATATAATCTGTACTAATTTAATGATTTGTATTTTGTATGTAATGAATAAACTACTCGTCCGATTTCAAAAATTCGTTCACCATTAGAAAGCTACGTCATCAATGAGTATCATAGGAATATAAGGAGAAAATACATAAAAAAACGATCGAATTAAGAACCACCTCTTATTTGAAGTCTGTTTAAAATGTGGTCAACAGAAACCTGAAATCTCATGGGTAGACAAAGATCTCTGCCAGTGTTCATCATCAACTTGCCCTTATCCCTTACGGAGGGTCGGCACAGTATGTGCTACTCTTCCATACATTTCTATCAGCCGTCATATCTGAATCCACTCCCTTCTTAAGCATATCCTCTTTCACACAATCCATCCATACTTTCTTCGGTCTTCCTCTTCCTTTGTAGCCATCCACATTCATTCATTCATTCATTCAAAGATCTCTGCCAGTGTTATCGCTTCCAAATAGGCATACATTGATACATATAACCAACACCTATGTGGATTACTGAGACTTGATATCGCTTGTTTTTTGTTTTGCATTAGTGGAGTATCATTGCAAAGCTGGGGACGCCATTTTAGCATTGGCACATAGTGGACGACGAGAATAAAAACAAAGTCACTTATCTTAGCCTAATAGCTTGGCTTACGGGACCTACGGCTGAACGTTCTTTTCCCCGCATTCTATCGCTAACATGTATAATAAGATGAAATTTAGCAAGCACGGAGTTGTAAAATTGCGGCGCTGGATCGCGGCTCTGAGCGGGCTTGTCGTCTATTTCAAGACATCCGGTTAACCCATATAACCAAGGAAACAATAACGAAAACATTCCATCAATGCTGTGTCAAGGTTTGCCTGACTTAGATTTTAAATATATTGGACATTTCCGCAAACATCATACTAATACTAATATTATAAATGCGAAACTTTAGATGGATGGATGGATGGATGGATGGATGGATGGATGTTTGTTAGAGTTTGTAGCCTAAACGGCTGAACGGATTTGGATGAAATTTGGTATATATGTAGAGGATAGTCTGGAAGAACACATAGGCTACTCACTTTTGTTTTTTTTAATTCTGCGCGGACGGAGTCGCGGGCGAACGCTAGAGTGTTAAAATATAGAAGGGGTAAAAGGGAATAAATGACGGATTTCCTTGTTCATCCCAATATAATAAAGCCATAATCTATAGTCTATACTATATGTATATCTTTACTAATCTATATCTATACTAATAAGGAGTACTACTAAAGAGGAAAGATTTGTATTTTTGTATTATATGTATTCGATTCACGTAAAAACTACTGGGCCGATTTTAATAATTCTTTCACCATTAGAAAGGTAATTTATCTGTGAGTAACATAGGCTATTTTATTATTAATAAAAAGCGTTTTCTGGACCCCGGCGTTTAACTTTTCTCTGCTTACGGTGCCTAAACCGTTAGAGGTATATAAAAATAATGTATGAAGGAATTGTAGATCTACAAAAGTTCTATAGAAAAGTCCGCGATAGCATATATATTTACCTTTAGCGGTTTTCTTACAATAACCACATTTTTGTTTACAAAATGAATTAAAAAACGCATGCTACTTACGTCGTTGTTTTATTAGTTTCAATATTAATCCTTATCCAAATAAATGCGTTTGTTATCAGGAGAATTTAATATAGAATACAATTGTCTTCAACAGTATTTAAGTTTGACAAATAGTTTAGAAGATATCGTGAACACAAACAATAAGGGTAACCGAAAAATCAGCTCGCAAATTATTGAGCTTACGAATATGGAATCTTGCATAGAGATTTTTGTTATTATGTAAAAGTTGAAATAAGGGGCGAATGTAAATTTTGTACTTTTAAAACTCCATGCGAACGAAGTCGCAGGCTACAGCTAGTAATATATGTTATAAAGAGAGGCGATTGTTTGGAAATAAAAGCTTTCGCTTTGTTCCGACTTAAACGCACTTTTTTATGTTAATGGCAGTTAAGCCTATCACTATTATAATATTATTTCGAAAACTTCAAACCCGACCAACTGCAACCATCCAAAATGGCGAAAATACAATAGACACAAATTTATATTATAAGCCTGTCAGAGGACAGTGGAGGTAGTGTTTTGTTTACTCGTTTATTTTATGTTATTGTTCTTATTACCTAACATGATTTACACGATCTAAGTATCGTAGACCATGTGACTGGCTCATCTCTATCTATACTAATATTATAAAGAGGAAGAATTGTATTTTTGGATTTTTGTATGTATTGAAATAACTCAAAAACTACTGGGCCGATTTCAAAAACTCTTTCACCATTAAAAAGCTACGTTATCAGTGAGTAACATAGGCTATATTTTTTCATTTCATGCCGACGATATCGCGATCAACAGCTAATTTTAAGATAAATGCAGTAATAATAAAAGTGACGAACAAAGTTCTAAAGTTATTAAGAATATAATATACTTACTTTTACAATTATTTTAGTGCTAATAAAATTGTTATTAATACCAAAGATTTGAGAAACGTTATGTTCAATACGTGACTATAAATAGGGTTATTAAAGTAACAGAAAAGTGTGGCTATTTAAGCTCAGACTATTACAATAAAGGGAGAAAGCTTTGAGAGACGATCAAGCTTTATGTTGCGAAAATGTGTGGCTAATTGAATATAAAGGTAAAAGTCCCATACAACGAGAAAATCTTGATGAATAAAGGTTTTGCAGTCGAGGTCATTTTCGGATTTAGAATTGTCATTTATTTGAAAGGGAGATATCTTAGGGTAGCTTGGGGGTAATCGACACTCTCATAATTACTACGGGAGTAGCATATTTTAGTTTTTCTAAAGGATAAATCAGAATAAGGTATAATAAAGCTTCAAATGTTTGGTAAAAGTATTGAGAAAGTTAATTTTAAAGTAAGGAATGATTCTGATATTTTTGGAGAGTTTTGCCTCATGACCCCCCCCCTAACTCTACAATATTACACATACCAATGATAGAACTACTTATGTTTCTAAATTTTGTAATCTGCTTCTCCATACTAAGATAGTAATACTGATTGCTACGTCGAATAGTATCTCATTCAGGACTATTTATTTTCGTGTCCTGAGATACCTTATTTTTTGCGTGTTTACCTTTAGTTGACTTCCTTATGTTAAATTTTTTTTTTCGGTCTGACTCTCAAGGATAAATAAAGCGACAAACGAATGATTTAAAAATGTAATGAAGTACTTGAAATATTATTGAAGATGACTGTTGGCGATGCAATAAACCTTTTTGGTTTTACATTTTATATTTTTACTTTTTTGTATAAATTCAAAGTTAGAATGTAAGTTTTTAAATTTTATTCTTTTTTGTAAATATGTATCAGTCTAAAAGTCTTAATTAAATCCGTAACATGTCTGCTAGGCTGTTTGTTTTATAATTTTTCCTCTTTTATTTAGTTTCATTTTTATTTCCGTATTTTCCGCGAGCTCCTCCTCCGCCTTCCTGTGCGTCTTTTTCAATGACTATGGATATCTCGACGAATCTATAACATAGATTCTTCTAATGATACTGAGAGTGAATCAGGGAAGTCCCCATTCATAAACTAATTTAGTTAAACATGAACATTAATTGCTTAATACAGAGTGATTCTATCAATAAATATGTAAAAATTGTATTTATATAAATGTAAAAATCATGTAATTATGTTGGTAAACCATATTTAAATAAAAAAATAAATTAATTAATTGATTATCACATATAAAAATCGCACATATTTATACATTTATAGCACATGTAAATAGAAATGGTTTTATGAACAAATCACTTCAAAAAATTTTCTAGAGGTATATGTGTGTTTTGTACCTTATAACCTTGGACAATTAACGAGATGTTTTTACAATGGTAAATATTACTTTTTGTTTACGCAATATTTTCTTGCATTTCGTATGAGTAAGATTTACGCACTACATCGTCGCATACGTGTATACGAACGCATGGCGTGCCTATAAAAGCAACGCGCACGATAACTCGCTGCCAGACGATATAGAACGAATACCTAGAACGCTACCTCAGTACTTAGTAATGTATTTTCGAATTGTGTTTGCTGTTACCGTGTTGTTACTGGTTGTCGTCGATACTGTCCCTTTAGAAAGGGCTCCAATGGAATGTAAGTATTTATCCAATAATTTTAAAAGCGATTATTGCTAGCGAATCCCCTAATTCCATACAATTCTGCGGACTGAAACTGTAGCGAACCCATTGTGACTTAACTAAGCATGGATTTTGTTTGCATCAGTGAAATATTTCGTAGCTTCTGTTCCAGTATTAATTCTAAAGTTAAACTAAATCTAATTGGTAGCGACTTTTTGGTTCGTATTTACATTTTTCGTGCGAAGTTTCGGTTCTGTTTTGCTTAACCAAGTAATTAAATTTCATTTTTAATATATGAGTTTATTTAATTAACGCTTGGTATTTATCGATGTTTCTCGCATGTTGACAAGTAACTTCTAGGCTCTTCTTATCAGTTAAAGTAATTGTTAAATATCTCATTCAAAATTCTCTATCAGTTATTTATAGCTTGCGGCAATCGAATATTTCGCGTATTAGACTTCAATAAGTTTATCTCCAAACATAATTGATTTTTAAATCGTACATTCGTTTAATAAATAATAACAGTAGGCGGTTGTAATTGTAGCGGTTGCTAATAATCATACCAATTAACGTTAAAGTTTTAAAGGTAGAAGTAAACTCTTATTTCAAAAAGGTACAGATAAAGTCGTAGTGAAATTGAAATAATAATTATAGCGCACAGTATTTGAATAAAATAAATTTTGAAAGAAAACTAGAAAAAATAATATCTTGTTTTTTACCAAATTAAAACTTACAAGTCATGTCTATTTCGTATTTATTATGTTTAATAAAAAAATATGTTTATACTCAGTGAGATAGAGAATTTTTTTAACATTAGATTGATATAGCCTTGAATTAAAATTCAGATATTATTTCAGGATAGTATTTGATCCTTTATTTTTTTTGGTTTCCACCTGCCGATATTCCACTCGACCTAATTCTAACTGTGTCTTGTCACATTACATTACATTACTGCCTTGCCTCCTCACAACGAGCCCTGGTGATATTCTCTCATAGAGAAATATGCTATTAGAATGAACGATTTTAGCGAATTTCGACGAAAATACAGTTTAAACGGAATGATACATCGTGTGGTATCGACGCGAATGTGAGGCGGGCGGTCAAGGTTGCTTAAAAATAATCCGCCACACTAACACACATCGCGCGTCCTTCAATGTTGTCTGAGTTAAAAACGAATCATTGCCGCTATGTACAGTTCGTAGAAATTTACTAATAATTAGCGGCGCTAAACTATAATATCATCTTTCCGTCAAATTCACGACAAAATCGACCCAGCCGTTTCGATGATCACCCGGAAAAAATGCGGCCTTGCGGATAGATAGTCAGGAAATTTAATTTTTTTTGTTATCGACATTGCAAAATACATCATGTTCACTATTTTTTTTTTGCAATGTTAAATGGAGACGTTCCAATTTTATTATACACGAGTTGTCGTCCGCAAACTTCGTTAGTGCAAATTTGGACCCCCGTTATGCCTTTATGACGCGGAATTTAAAAAGAAGTAGCCTGTAATATGTCAGCTACCCTTCGGTGAAAGTCCGGTTGAAATCGGCCCAGCCGTTTCGGAGATTGCCCGGAACAAACGCGGCTTCCGGACAGACAGATAGACATACCATCACTTTTTTAATCCGATCTTCGTAATCAGTAATGCAAGCACTTCGCGAAATCTAGATTTTTTGATATCACATACAGACACTCCAATTTTATTAACTGTAATGATTTGTATGTATGTATAGATAAGTTATGTTCGGCGATTTTTAGAAAGACTTATTTATTATTATTTTTTTATGTTTCACAGTAGTTAACTTTATCACGATGGAGGAGCCATGCGTAAGACAGGGGGGTCTGTGCCGTAGGATCGAGGATTGCGACCAGGACAATTTGGTACACATGAGGGGTGTACTGTGTCCGAAACAAAGGCACCTCGGCGTTGAGTGCTGCTACGTGAGTATTAATAATAATGTACATTCAAATAAATAAATTCGCTTCCCTACTTACTATGACAAATTTTCGACCTAATTGCAAAGTGAGCATCAAATGATATTTAGTCCAACTGAGTTGGAAATAATCGTTATCGACCGTACATTTGTCGATGTCGAAGTTCTAAATTTAGCACTCTTTCTCGTTCAGGCAATTATATCTTAAGGTAAAATGAAAGATTATTTTTTAGGGAAAGTAATTATTTTCGGATAAATCTTGTTTCTGTTACTTTTTTTGAATTATTTTGTAGTTTGTATCTATTGTTATTGAAGGAAAAGCACTACTTGTGCAGTCTAATTTAGCTTGTCTTGTTTATTTGTTTTATTATAATGTTTTTTTTTGTTTCAGAATTAACCGGTATCTTCGGTTCCGGTACAGTTCCGCCTCATAAGCTTACACTCTAAATTTTAGTTCCTAGGTACTAGTGTATGTATTATATATATTTCAAAAAAAATCAATCACATTCAATTCGCATTAAATAAAAATTTTACATCTTGTAAAAATGATTTATATATTTTTATATATTTATATGACGTGTAGTTTTAAGTGTATTGACATCTAAATTTAAATAAAAATTCGGCATATTTGTTGTATTATTTTACCCTCGTTTCCGAATAATTAAGACTAGCTGTTGCTCGCGATTTCAGCCACGTGAAATTAAATAAATTACCTTTCTAACGGTGAAAGAATTTTTAAAATCGGCCCAGTAGTTCTTGAGTTATTTCAATACATACAAAAATACAAATCTTTCCTCTTTATTATATTAGTATAGATAATTAAAATTCTTAAGATACATTAAAGAAAATAAGATTTATAAATAGACACACGACCATTGGGGTAACTAAGATGGGGAAGGGTTACCTAACCAAACCAATTTATACTTATACTCGTACTATTATAAAGAGGAAATATTTGGATTTTTGTATGTATTTGATTCACGCAAAACCTACTTGGCCGATTTTTTAAATTATTTCACCATTACAGAGGTAATTTATCTGTGAGTAACATAGGCTTTATTATTACTAATATTGATGAATTACTAATAAACAGCGTATATCTAGACCCCGGCGTTAAAAAATTACTATATTTTAACTTTTCTCGGCTTACGCTGCTTAAACCGTTAGAGGTGTATAAAAACGAAGTATGAAGGAATTGTAGATCTCAAAAAGTTCTACAGAAAAGTGCAATAGCATATATTAACTTTAACAGTTTTTTTACAAACCACTTTTTTGTTTACAAAATGAATTAAAACACGCATGCTACTTGCGTCGTTGATTTATTGGTTTCAATATTAATCCTTATCCAAATAAATGCGTTTGTTGTCAGGAGAATTTAATGTAGAGTAAAATTGTCCTTTGCAGTATTTAAATTGGACAAATAGTTTAGAAGATATAAACTAACTAATATAACCCGGTGCGCCGACCCTACGAGAGTAGGATAAGGAGGAGGAGATGATGATGAGTTTAGAAGATATCGCGAACTCAAACAATCAGGGTAACCGAAAAAACAACACACAAACTACCGGGCTTAGAAATTCGGAATCTGGCATCAGTAGATTTCTTTTTATACGAAAAGGTGGCAAACAAGCAAGCGGCCACCTAAATCCGCCGAAATGGCGGAGCGACCGCTGCCCATAGACATCCGCAATTGTAGATGCGTTGCCTACCCTAAATCGACGGAGGAGGAGACGCACATAAAGAGGATATTTCCCCTTCCTATGCATCTCCTCCACCGTCAAATCCACTTTCCCATCTAATCCTTTCCTTATAAGAAAAGGGCGGAACGGGAAAGGGACTAAAATTAGGCCTCCGGCACCACACTCATCAGACGAAACGGGGAATTGCTCCCGCTTCACACCTGTCTTCTGTGTGGTCGTGGTATTGCACCGGGCAAGCCGACCCATTCGTGCTATGATGTTAAAGCGGGATCTACCACTGTTTCTGTTATTATGTAGATTACTACTAAGATACCTACTTTAGGTAATAGGTTGAAAAAAGGGGCGAACGTAAGTTGTGAATCATTAAATTTCACGCGGACAAAGTCGCGGGCAACAGCTAGTTACTTAATATCCGTAAGAAAGTTCATATTCGACAGTCAATACAAAAAAAAAACATTAAAATAGAAAGAGTATAGTTTGCTACTTACGTATTATTTTAAATTGATATCCCATCCTGAGTCCACGACTGGCATATTACATACTCTCATGGCGTGAGTGGTCGAGGTCGAACAAAAAAGCAGAGTGGGATCCAGTACTATAAATCTATCTAGGTCAGTTTGCAAAATTGAAACTAAAGTAGCGGTCTCGTTACCAATTGTCTTGTATGTAATTTTATAAAACGGAGATGTTTACATATTTTTTTTTAGTCTGGTAGGAGTGTGTTTTATGAGAAACCTTATCCCTTGTTAACATAATAATTACTAACAGTGCCATCTAGCATCGAATAGTTGGCACCAATTTTCCGAGTTACATTGCCATCTAGTGGTCAAATGATGCACTTAGAATTATTATACTGGTTTTAATATTTATTTACAAAAAAAAAAACAATAGAAATTGGCTTGCAATTAAAGTCTAATGATTATTATAACGTTAGTATAAATTGTGTTAATGCGTTTAGGATTAAACAAGTGAAGAAACTTAAAAAATCAACAACTTAACGTATTTTTTTTATTATAACGTGTATTATTAAAATTATTTTGAAATGAAATAACAGTCTTAGTATTTTATACATTCATATTTATCTATATTTTAAAACAAAAACATCATTAAAGTATTTTTTTTAGAGTAACAATGGAATATCTTAACCAGTTGTTTCCCCCGCGCATGGCACGAGGTAGTTTGTTGCTTCACGGAGGCAAAAGGCACTAGTTGCGTCGCGAGCTTCTACCCGTTTACAAGTGTGGTTGGTGTTGCCTGCGCTCTCGTAAGTACACTGAAACTTTGTTAATTTCATAACTTGAGATGACTAATGAAAGCTTCGTAAAACTCTAAAATATTTACCTAAACTTTTTATGCGAATATTACATTGCGCAATTATTATTTTTCTATTAAAATGTTGAAAATTCAGAATTAAATTAAATTAAATAAATAAAATATTAAATTAAATGATTTGATTGGATTCAATACTTATTTGAGTAGACATAATCTAGACTATTTTCTTTTAATTAAACCAAAACCGTAGTTAAATGAAAGTGAGACATATGGTTTGGTAATCGTCGTGGATTTCTGTAGTTTTTGAATATTTCATGTCGATAGTGGTGCTTAATTCATTACTTTCTTAGATATAATTAACTTTTTGAATCAATTTAGATAAAAAAATCCACAAACAAAAAACGCTGGCGTAATTTTTGCCTATGCTTTAGGCGTATGCATCCTTGTGATTTTTTAAATCACTTGGATAAAATTGTATTTTTTTGTCTACGCTCTGCTAGTCATCTACTTATAGTAATATTAAGTCGCTGTGCTGTTCTTTCATGATTGTAAACATTTTTATAGTTTTTACGGGGTTTTAATCCGAAATTATTATTTCCGATATTATAGTTTGAAACATGCGATTTTTAAAATGCATTGCGGTGGATCAATTTATTGTCAACCTTTGTTCTATTTATCGGCGACGAAAAATATTTTCAGAGTAGAACGGTAGATACTTCTATGAACACGAAACCTATTTGTAGTCTTCTCATTGTTGCATAAAATCGATACGCAGCAACTATTTATAGCTAATTCTACTTTATATTGAATGAAACGCTCATTTGCTATTGATTTGACTCCTATTTAGTCTACTATCTTAATTTGTCTATTTTTATGACAATGGATTTTAAAAACTTCAACATAATATTCAAATTTATTAGATTAATGGTCAGTTTCCCCAGCTACGTTTAACCACTCGTTAGTGTTTTCGGTTCCATAAGTTCTTGAAATGCGTTTCCGAACCGTAACTTGAGTTTTACTCCTTTGAAATTTAGTTTAAGCTATCAGTCGTGAATCACTAGGTAATGATAAAATAAATGGAAACAGCAACCCAGCATACATAGATATATTGATTTGTTAGATTAATTAAAGTTGTTAACCTACGGTTAATCTATACTGATATAATAAAGCGTAAACACACACTTCTTTGTGGCGTAAGATGTCAGCAATCAAAGCATATTTTTGAATAATTCCTTTTTCAATAAAAACCCCTACAATTACGTCACGCTTTAGGCTAGATATTTTCACGCTATTAAACTTAGGGGGTAAATATATTGGATAAAAATTCTAATGTGGGAAAGAGACCATAAGTTGCTGCCATCAAGGAAGCAAGATAGTCAATGTCAAAGACCTTAGTTGTCATTTGTGCATTTGAATTTTAACATTTGTCAAATGTAAACAATAAAATAAAGTATTTATAATTTCATGCGGATGAAGCCGCAAGGGAACAGCTAGTAAGTGATAATTAAAATTAAGTAGTAATTAGTAAATGATTACGTAACGAAGTGGTTGGGTTGAAATGCATTTCGTGGAATATCTTATTAGCTCTAATGAAAAGCTTGATAGATGAGAGGAACTCTAACGTATAAAATCATTTAAATTGAATAGAATGTTGCTTGTACGCTTTACGTATTACTGACATTCATATTTCTCCGACTGAAAGTAGCTTTGAGCGAGAAATAATTCCTGGAAAATCTGATTCGAAGTAATGTTTCGACTTACTAGTACGATTGGAAATAAGTTTTAATGAAATTCCTATATGCTTATATTCTCTTTGAAGCGGAGCGTTGCGTTGCTAATATAAAGTAACTATTGTAACTGCATGCGAGAAAAATGGGAATATCGAGATGATTGGAGTTTGGAAATGCGAAACGACTGTTAGGTGAAGCTTGGAGGCAGCAGTTAGAGTTACAAGGTAGCAAGGATTTAAGACTTTATATACTCGTATACGTTTTGAGCGTCAATACACGGGACTGGAGGATACTATTATAATATAAATTTACAAGGATAAGGGAACAAATTTTAAATGAGGAAACCTAAGGGTTCCTATTATTCATATCATATTAATACTTGGATTTATGTTGGCAAATGTTTGACTTTGTAGCTTAGGAATTGGAGAAGGACTATGTCCAACTGATGGCTGATGATGATGATTGTAGCTCAGTGGCAGAATCTTAGTAAAGTTATGTTAGGTAAAGTATTATATGTTGAAAATCACATTGCAATATGTGAGAGCTAGGATTTTCAGGACGAATTATAGTTGGTAAAATTAGTGCATTCGATGGCGAACTTTGTAAACTATGTTAGGCGTGACTCTGAATAATAGGATTGATGGAGTTGCAACGGATAACGATGTTTTCAAGTCTTAAATGGAAAGAGACATATATCATTTGACGTCTCTATATCAGCTCCCGCGAAAATTGGTAGAATATATTTAGTATAACAGCAGCTCCTATCCTTACCTAGTTCGTTTTTCTATAGACAAAGTTTCGTAGTTTGAGCATGTTTAAAGAATCAATAGGAGGATGGCAGTTGAAGTATTTGGATTGCCTGTTTTTTTTACCGAAACGAAGGGTTACAATGAAGAAACACTGTTTAAATGAAGCGTTACGGTTAGATAATTTTGTTACATGATAATGAAAAAGGAAAAAAATAATTATGACGGTGCCTTTGCCTTTTAGAAGCCTCTGGAATATAATTTTTAACTATTACATACATAATGTCGAAACGGAGCTCTACAAACTCCTTATTGGTTGATTCTGCCTATTACGTAATTTTTCCTTGTAGCAATGAATAATTCCTTAATTTTGTAAGATGTCTATTTATAAATAATTTGCGTCATAGAAGTTTCAAAGCTGTATTTACGCAATGAAGAAAACCTAGTGGAGGCACCCTCTCGTAATCACTTTAATATTAGGTTTTTTTTAACAAAGGATTTAAAATATTTTACCAACAATTCAGCATCAAAAACTACTGCATTGATTTGAGATTTATACACAACGTTGAGCGTTTTTTCACACTTCATTTCCATAGGTCCACGGTAAAAAACCCCGAATGTTTTAGCAAGGCTTAAATAAAAAAACAATACCTACAAATGAAAATATCTTTCGGTAATTCGAATTTGTTTTTCAAATGGTAGACAAAATATCGTAGGAGCACGTAGCTTCTACGTATTCTATTTAAAGCAATGCAAATAGAGTAACTAAATAAATCCTTTCTTTCTAATACTCTTATTTACTGTTATTCATATAAAGGTAACTGTAATATTCAGACATAAAAATACACAATATCGTAGCGAATCTTTATTTTTCACTTTCTGGAAGCTACACATTGTATTCGATTTCACTTATTATTTTCATAAATAAAATTATGAAATTATGAAATTATGAAAATTTTATTTTATTGCTTACATTTGTCAAATTATCAATTGCAAATGTCAAAATGACATGACATAATGACAAACCATGGCGATCTTGCTTCCTTGATGTTGGCAACAACTTATGGTCTCTTTCCCACATTACGGTTTTTATCCAATTTATTTACCCCCTAAGTTTAATAGCGTGAAATTATATAGCCTAAAGCGTGACGTAATTGTAGGGGTATTATTTCAAAAAAGAATTATTCAAAAATATGCTGTAATTGCTGACATCTTACGTCACAAAGAAGTGTGTGTTTACGCTTTATTATTATATATTAGTATAGATAATATCAAAGGAAAAATTCCAGATTTCGGGAAGATGGTGTATTTGCGTTGCTGATAACGAAAATCGCATTTAAATTTTTTGTCTGTCTGTCTGTCTGTCCGCAAGCCGCGTTTGTTCCGGGTAATCTCCGAAACGACTGGGCCGATTTCGACCGAACTTTCACTGAAGGGTAGCTGACATAGACGGCCATATTATAGGCTACTTTTTTTTTAAATTGCGCGCAGTCAAAATGGCGACCGGAGCGCTATCTCTGGAACGGGTGGACCGATTTGAACGGGACTTTGAGTGGAAGGTAGCTGGTAAAAAGTAGATGCACGCGGGAATGTTATAGACGACCATTTTTTAAAATTCCAAGCTAACAAGGTTTGCGGGAGACAGCTCGTACGTAAATATTATTCACTTAAGAGGAGTACTTCATTAGGATTTAATAGCTAATTTCACCTTGCTCTTATATAAAGAGCGTACTTACATTTCCTCATATTCATGTAATCTTTTGGTTTCGTAATATTTTGATTATATTAATATCTTGCCTTATATTTAAATGTGATTTAGAATACTGAGTAAGTGGTCAAATTACATTTAATATGATTTCGGGAGACATTTTTAAGTAAACACTTCAATTCTCTACGTAAGTGGACTAAATTTGCACTGACGCTTCAAAGAAAGAGGATTATTATTGCATTTAAAAGCTCAGCTCAGTTCTAAGGAAACATTTTTGTTGTAATTCAGACATTTGTCTAACATTGGTTTATATTATTTACATTTGAATACAGCTGAAACTTTCAAATAGAAAAGCTATTCAGCCAATTAATTACAGAGGTATGTTCTTTGAACAAATATAAGCCAATTGCTTTTTATATTTCGCTAGCTTTCGCCCACGACTCCGTCGGGGTGGGATTAAAAAAAAAAACAAAGTAAATTTGTATATGCTAAAGTTTAGATGGATGGATGTTTGTTAGAATTTGTAGCCTAAACGGCTGAACGGATCTCGATGAAATTTGGCATATATGAGCAGTGATTCTCAACCACTGTGTCGCGGCAATTTTGTGTGCCGCCAAATTTCAAAAGTGTGCCGCCAAATCTTGCATATTTTTGTCATAAACTATTTATGCAGTGTGTAGTAAGTAAATAATTTTTATCTTTTTCTTTTTGTGCCGCCAAATTTTGAAATCGTTAAATATGTGCCGCAACAAAGAAAAGGTTGAGAATCACTGATATAGAGGATAGTCTGGAAGAACACATAGGGTACTCATTTTGTTTTTGTTTAATTCCACTCGTACGGAGTCTCGGACGATAGCGAGTATAATTTATATTACTGTTTCCAATACTATTTTCTGTTAACCACCGTCTGTACCTGTATAGGAAGAATTTTCAACGCTTTTCCTCAATATTATATTAGCTCTATCGATGATCGTCAAAAATGTAACTTTCGTTGTTGCTATGTCCCGCATTTTATACATTTTCGATTTTTAGTATTGACATCATTTAAGGTAAAAAGGACGCGTTTAATGTACATTCGGGGAAACTGGCGGTGGTCCACATTAAAAGCTACTATCATTTGAACATTGTGAAACGAGACGCGGAACAAAAATCAATACAACGCAGCTTACAAATTTAAGTGTATGAAAATTTATTCCTGAACATTGTTTGACGGTGCGACTTATAGGTTATCCTTAGCTTAGGCCACAGTTTAAACATCTAAGTTTTATATATTCATATATCTGTAGTGTTACTCTTTATTGATTAAATGGTGGTTTTTATGTTTTGGTGACAATATTCCTTTTTTCATATATCACATTTATAGGTGTTGATAATTATTGGTTTAAATTATTTAGTTTTCAGAGTTTTATCTGCAACATGGTACAACTTATATGAATACTATAATATTATTTTTCGTCATTCGCATTTCGTGCTTCACTAATTTTATTAAACGGTCACGAGACACTTAAACTTTCGGCCATCATTTCTTTAGTATTCAGTAAATATTTAAACCAGTATGAAGTTTAAATTGCGCGGTTTTTGTGTGCATTTAGTATACTTCGCGAAGATATTCAGTGTGGGCGTTTTCAAAGTTGGTCTCGCCGGTTCACACTTTGCTGTAGGCGGATTCGAAATGATTGTTCTGTAGATGAGCGCCCGGGGATTCGCCCCGGGTGTGGGCTATTGCTAGGTGTACCTCGGCATCGTTGGCGGAGGCCCGGCGTAAGCCCGAAGGGAATGGGCGCCTCGACGCCTTGAGCGTTCCGCGATAGGGTTGTCCATCGCTTGCTTTATTGTAACTCTTTTAAATATCAATAATTACTTAACATTTAAAATATCACATGTAATGTATTTCCAACAACAACATAATTCACACCTGTAACCTAGAAGGGAAGCAGAGACCACGGACATTCCTTTGACGCGGTCCTGGCACACCTTCCACGCATCTTCTACATTCATACATCTACATGCACCTTGGTTTTAGGTGCTCTTAATGCGTAATTAACAAAAAATAATATAGTATCTTATAGTATTTCACTTGTGCCTCAGAAATCTTCTATTTTATTATCACATATAACGTTAATATTACTATTACAACTTAGTATCTATTTACTAAACTTATGTCTATCCGATTGATGTTGGCGCTCTGCCCTTTTAAAATTAAATGAAATGAAAATCCATAAAGAGATTATGCCGAAGCGCGGGTCGACTGCTTTTATGCAACAATGAGGAAAATAGGTGCTTCCCTGGCGCGCAGGGTGTGAGCCATCTCCAATATAATTGTCCACATTATAGAATGTAGGCTTGATTGCAAGTACGTTCATAGCTGTCTAAAGATGCACACTGATCACAGAAATTTGTAATTGTTAAGTTTAATAGATTATTTCATATTAATGTATTGTTACCAACGTAAGAAGAGACTTAGTAACAACTTTATGAGCTGTGTTTAGGCTTGAAATAAAGAAATATTATTATCTATATCTATACTTCTATACTAATATTATAAAGAGTAACGATTTGTATTTTTGTATGTATTCGATTGACGTAAAAACTACTGGGTCGATTTAATAAATCTTTCACCATTAGCAAGGTAATTTATCTGTGAATAACGTAGGCTATATTTTTTAATTTCACGCGGATGAAGTCGCGAGCAACAGCTAGTTATTTATAATTTCTTCGTTTTCGCGGTCAGTCGCTAACGCCACGTACTATTTCAATTTTGTTTTGTGATTTGTAACATCCCTACATATTATATCCTCTTTCTCCGCGGCATTATACCTCGCTTATAAAATAATCACATCTGCATGTGAGCTTGCCGGCCAATGTGTCTAAATAATAATTTATGGCGTCACTACGTCCAGGAAGCCGAAGGCAATTCTAGAATCGTGACGACCATGGTTCGCGCTCTCATTGTTCCACTTCATATTATAACTTTTATTAAATAATAATATTCCCATACAATATGTACGAAACTGTCTGGTATATCATACGCTTTCGTAATTTGTCTGAAATCGCTACTACTAATTTTGTACAGTGATTTCCGCTACAACGTGGGCGAGTAATAAGAACGGTTTGATAAAGGTTGTTTACAACTTGACGAACATTTCTCCGTATCAATAATTGAAAACATATTTCATGTTTGCGAAAATCCGGGCGTTAGCTGAAATAAATGTCTATCTTTTTCGCACAAGTTTTATTATTTGCAAAATTTGATATCAAGTTACAATTGGCTTGGGTACTATTATAGTTGAGCATTCGTATGATTAATTGTATGACAAAAATGACAAAACATAATAATAATGATTATTAAAGATTATTATTTTTCGAAATTTACGACACGAAAATTGTTTATAAGTTCATGTTCAGACATAACCGCCATAATATAGATATAGGAATAAATATAATTTAGACATGGCGTGATGTCACCGAAGACGCCATGACAGATTATTGCGTTTTCACGGAACTTTGGAATAATTGAGAACACGAAATACGCGATTTAATTGTAATTTTTGTTTAAAATTATTTTATCTTTTAAATAAAACTATTAAAGAATTGTCAATTTGTCAAAAGTTTACTATTACTTGTCCTTTCATGTCTGGAATGTTAGTATGTTAATATTAAGAATGTCAATTAGAAGACACCACTTAACATGTGGAACACAAGCTTTTAAGGGACTGGGGTTTGGGGAGGGCTGTGCGGATTAAGTCGGACTCACGCCGCGCCGCCTAAAACCGCTGCTACGCTACGCTGTCTTAACTCCGGAATAACGGCTGAGCTACTCATAGGTTTTAGATAGAAGAGTTGTTAATTTTAGTAGATTTTAAAGAGAGCAATTTTGAAAATTTAAATACAATTTACTTGACATTACTTCTTGGATTTAATTTGTGTACATATTAACTTATTTATTTGCATCTATGTATTACCAGCTCACTATAGGTCCACACCGAGGGGCTCGGAGCCTACCCTAAAGTTAGGGTGACTAGGCCATAGTCAACCACGCTGGCCAAGTGCGGGTTGGTTGACTTCACACATATCTTTGAATTTCTTCGCCGATATGAGCAGGTTGCATCACGATGTTTTCTTTCACCGTAAGAACCTCGGGTAAATTATGTATATATGAAAATTCGAAAAATCGAATAATCACATTGGTACATGGCGGCGGGTTTCGAACCCAAGACCTGTCGATTACAAGTCAAGTGCTTAAACCACTGAGCCACCGACGTTCTTATTTGCATCTACTGTGGGTTTATTTGACATTCGTATTGTATTATTTTAAAGAAAAAAAAAGCTGAGATATAACTATGTTTATTGATATCGGCAATAAAAAAAACAAAATGAGCACTTTCTTTTGACATTTTAAGATCGTCGGAAACATTTAAATCAAGTCTCTTCCAAATGCCACCAATACATAGACAAAGTTCGTACCCTGAGTTGGTATATCTAAGTTTTGTCTCGTGGTTCTAACGTTTGATAGCTCAAGTTTGTATTTGACGTCGTATTAAAACTATTACGTTGACTTAAGCTCTCTGATGAGTTCACTATTAAATCTTATACACTACACAGGATTTTTGATCTTCTTCGATGTTTTTAAATGATTTTTAATATGAAATTATTACACGTAATATCACGAATTTTAAAATTAAATTAAATTATTTCAACATTCTTACATACTACTAATTTCACATTTTTCATCTCTAAAGAAAACTAAACATTTATAAAATACTAGCTTTCGCCCGCGACTTCATCCACGTGGAATTTAAAAAAAAACAAAAATGAGTAGCCCATGTGTTCTTTCAGACTATCTACGTCTATGCCAAATTTCATCGAAATACGTTCAGCCGTTTAGGCTACAAACACTAACAAACATCCATCCATCCATCTAAACTTTCGCATTTATATTATAATATTCGTAAGATTAAGACGAAAATACTCTATTTCTTTTGAGGTTACCTCTATAAAATTATGAAGCTAAAAGATTGTTACGTAAAAGGAAAAAAAAAATCAATTCAGACAATTTTCCTTTAGTTTTAGGTGACAAACGAGCAACGGCCACCGTAATTCGCCAAAATAGCAAAGTGACCACTGCTCATAGACATCCGGATTTGTAGATGCGTTGCCCACCTTTAGTCAACTGAGGAGGGTACGCACAAAAAGAAGATAT
Organism: Papilio memnon; assembly: GCA_003118335.3. Lineage (NCBI taxonomy): Eukaryota > Metazoa > Arthropoda > Insecta > Lepidoptera > Papilionidae > Papilio > Papilio memnon. The sequence continues at coordinate 240,092 of LD689125.1, forward strand.
TTCCCCAACTTATGCGTCCCCTCCCCCGATGAATCTACTTCCTCTTCTCATCCTTTTCTCATGCGAAAAGAATGAAAGTAGAAATGGACTAAATTTACGCCTTCGGCACTCACACTCATCACACGAATCGCGGAATTGCTTTACTTTACGCGTGTCCTGTGTGGTCGTGGTATTGCACCGGGCAAACCGGCCTATTCGTGCGAAAATGTTAAAGCGGGCTTAACCACTATTAAGATTCAAAAGAAAATTTACATTGCTATGGTTGCCCCTACCTCGGTTTTGTTTATTTTTATCGTCTATAAACTCGACGCAGGGTTGTTGGCTCAGACAATTGTTTTCGAGATCTTTGTGTATATTTGACCTCCGGTTTTATAAGAGCATCTGTCATTACTTTGTTGTGAATAAAGGTTATCACTTATACATTGACCCGAGACCAACTCGTCGCCTGAGACAGTCGCATTCACCTCGCTTTCGCCGAGTACACAAACTAACGATATATATTAGCAAATACGTCCATAGAGGTTCAACAGAGTTTAAGACAGTCAGGACTCGCGACGGGTTGGTAGATGACCTTAATGAATGTACGGTTTCAACAATAGGGGACGATTTATGCCAGTCGACTTACAAACCTCATTAATGAACTTGAAAAATATACTTTATGTTACAAACCACAAAGTCACTATAAAGTAACCAAGCGTGGTCAAGCGCTAGCTTAACAAACGTAAAAAGAAAAAACCATTATAGCAGTATTGTAATGCATCGAACATTGGCTTAAGATATTGGGCATCCTAGCGTAACTATGAACATAAAGCTTAAGAGGCTTTTGTATTTCCCTTGTATGTTCCGAGAATTAATATTTCTAGAGTGCTCTCAGTTCAGTCAGTTCTTATCTCGGTTCAGTAGTCAAGTCTACAATTTCTATTATATACAGTGGTGGAAAACCATAGTGTTGTACTTACAGAAAAATTACATTGTCTCTTAGTCACATCGAGACAAACTCCGCCTCTTTTCACAAATAACCAATTAGGTAGCGGTGAGTGGCATAAACGACGGGATGATCATAAAAAAGCAATTAACCGTGTCCCAAGCACCGACCTTTTTCGTACAAACACATTAAAAGTTGCATCCTATAGGTTACTGTACCGTGTCGTATCAATGAATAGAAAACGTTCCAACGACCGTAGCTTTTTAGGTGGAACACGGCGAGACTCCCCGATTGTACATTCGGAATAAAGTGTGTACATAGTTAGAAGCGTTATTTTCGAGTATGACACAAAATGGAAAACATGTAATTAATAATTATTGAAATCGACAAGATTTTTGACCGAGTTCCCAAAAGAAGGAGGTACTCAAGTCGTCTGTATGTTTTTTTTTGTTGTATATTATTTGATTTTCATTTGATTTTTTTGTTTTTTAAATACACGTTACTGGTCAAATGTAACGGTACATTTTAATTCTCGCAATTCAAAAATAGTTATTATATGTTTACCTGGATTTTCACTAACGAATATATTAATGTTAAAATGCATGAATATGTGGTTAATAAATTATGAACAAATACTCGTCTCGATGATGTCATTGAAATCCAATATTTGTGCATGTTCAAATACGTAAATTATATTATACGATAGCATCAGTAATTCCGTGAATTTCTTTCCGCTTGAATGTCCGTAAAACATTAATACATTTTATTCAACTATAATAAAAGGTATAATTTTTTTTAAAAAAAAATCTATAACAAATACAAATGTTACCTGACATTCATCGAAGGGAAGTAAGCTCGCGCGTGTTAAAAAAATTTGAGTAGAAAATGGAAAAACAATCAAAATAGGAAACAATGTAACTTGCAACTGACAAGCTCGTTAAATAAAATACTCGTAAAAAGTTTTGACTTCTGTGTTGGTTTGTATATGGACTAAAACTAGGGAATCACAAAGGACAACACAATACCCTCAACTGTGTTATGAAAAATTACATAGCAAACACCCGGATCGAAAACAAAGTTATTTATCGGAACAAAGAGATTTAAATATAATAAACATTATAGAGCGGACGTTCCGAGCACTTTCGTGTAAACATTTAATCGGTAATCACAAATCTACAACTGGACACCAGAAAGTCTACCAGTTTTACAGATTTTTTGAGCCTGTCGTTTGGTTTTTGTATCGGATCGTGTTCTGTAACTCGTATAATTACAACCGTGAGTTGAAATTGCCAGTGTTTTAGTAGTGGGAACTCACAGTAACAACTTCGTGCCGTGCATTGGTATGTGAAAAAGAATTACTCACGAACCTCGTCCTATTTTAACGTATTTTAAGGAATGAACATATTATAAGTAACATTTTGATTTATTTCAGCTCACTGAATTGATCGATTTTACATTTTAGAGGTTTTTACTAACTAAAGATAGCGGTCCGGACGCCATTTTGACAGCGCGAAATAAAAAATGTAGCCTATAATATGCTTGTAATAAGCTCGTCCATGTCAGCTACCCTCCAGTGAAAGTCCCGTTAAAATCAGCCCAGCCCTTTCGGAGATTACCCGGAACAAACGCGGCTTGCGAACAGACAGACAGACACACATTTTTTAATTTTTTTCCCGAAATCTGGAATTTTTCTTTTGATATTACAGACACACACTCTTATTTTATTGTATGTATAGTTTAAATCTTTATCTTTACTAATATTATAAAGAGGAAAGATTTGTATTTTTGTATTTTTGTATGTATTGAAATAACTCAAAAACTACTGTGCCGATTTTAAAAATTCTTGCACCGTTAGAAAGGTAATTTATCTGTGAGTAACATAGGCTATATTTCTTAATTTTACGCGGGCAAAGTCGCGAGCAACAGCTAGTCTATTATAAGTCTATGTACAATCTTAGTGCATCTAAATTATGTATTAATATGCTAACGCGTTGCGCTCATGTCAATTACGCTTAGCAAAAGCTAAACGACTTCGGACGTCTAATTATTTCCATTCCAATTATCAACCAGTCAATAGTTTAATGGCACTGAATTAATAACCTAAACTCATTTTTTAGAGATAACTACATATATATATAATCCACGGTAACAGTATATTTTTTTTTAAACTCAGGATAGAGGCGGGAAGAACCAAAACATAACTGTGATTATCGTAAATATCAAATATCGTAGCACATATTTTACAATATAATTTATTTAACAATCTTATTTATTTAAAAGCCTTAATTACTCCCGCATACATAAGCTACCTACCAATAAAAGTCCAGTCAAAATCGGTCCAGCGGAGATTACCTGGTACAAACATAAACAATTGACAGACATAAGTTTTTCATTATAAAAAAAAGGCAGTAAAAGGGACGGATGAAAGGAGAATACATGTGGCAGAAATGCAAATGTTAAGATGGATGTGTGGGTTAACACGATTGGATAAGATACGAAATGAGTATATTAGAGGAAGTTTGAGAGTAGCCCCAGTGGTTGAGAAAATAAGGAGTAAAAGGTTAGCGTGGTATGGGCATGTTATGAGAAGGGATGAATCGCATGTAACAAGAAGGACGTTAGTTATGAATGTGGAGGGGTACATCGGTAGGTGTAGACCTAGAAAGAGATGGATGGATTGCGTGAAAGGTGACATGATCAAGAAGGGAGTGATGACTGAGATGACGGATGACAGAGTTATTTGGAGGACGAAAACCCAGTGCGCCGACCCTACGGGAGTAGGATAAGGAGGAGGAGATGATGATGATGATGTTTTTCATTATAACCAACATAAATACATCATGTGTGCGTAATGTTTGATTTTTACACACAGACACTAAAAGTTTATTAAAAGTATAGATACATATATACATATATATATATATATCTCATATAGATTCAAAGATATGTGTGAAGTCAACCAACCCATAGTGGGCCAGCGTGGTTGACTATGGCCTAGTCACCCTAACTTAGGGTAAGTTCCGAGCCCCTCAGTGGGGACGTATAGAGAGCTGGTGATGATGATATAGTAATATATCTAAATAATATATTTTCTGTCTATATTTTCTCAAAGAGAACGAATATTAGCATTTTTAATTCCTGTCACATCAACTTATCGTAACAGTGGAGGCCAAGATTTCGAAGTTGCAACTATTTACCCTTAAGGTTTAAGCCGATTAATTAATAAAAATAAACCAATCAATCCAGGTATATTTCACACGATACATCATATTCCTCCTTATCCTAGTCTCGTATGGTCGGCGCAACAGGTTTTTGTCCTCCACATAACTCTATCATACGTCATCTCAGTCATCACTTTTTGATCATGTCATCTTTCACGCAATTAATCCATCTCTTTCTAAGTCTAGATTTACGGAACGTTGTAACAAATATTTTTACTAACTTTGAGTCGCGATTTCGTCTGCGTGGTATTAAAAAATAGCTTAGTTATCCCCGCGTACATCGGCTAACTTCCAGTAAAAGTTCAGAACAAACGCGGACGGACAGACACACATTGATTTTTAACATTGCCTTTCCGTTGCTAGTAACTCAAATACACACAAACATTCATATTCAGGAAATGTGAATATATGTTACTAGCTGTTGCTCGCGACTTCGCCCGTGTGAAATAAAAAATGTAGCCTATGTTATTCACAGATAAATTACCTTTCTAACGGTGAAAGAATTTTTAAAATCGGCCCAGTAGTTTTTGAGTTATTTCAATACATACAAAAATACAAATCTTTCCTCTTTATAATATTAGTATAGATTATCGATACTACATACAGACACTCCAACATTATTAACTGTATAGATAGACTAGATCTAGTTTATCCGGTAGAAGCTAGCTATTAGTGGAAAGGGATTACGTATTACTTGGAAACACCTAACCTTATGATAAAAGAGCTTTTGCTAAGTGCCCTTTAACATCACTTAGAATGTAGAGGATTATATTCGAATCCTCTATAGTCTTAAGTGATTCAGTCGATATAAATGAAATTGTTACTTTAAATAATAACTTTAAAGAAATATTTGATGCACAACACGCATCTATATTTATATAATAAAACATAAACACACACTTCTTTGTAATTAAAAAAAAACTTTTTTTTACATAAAATGCCCTACATTTACCACTTTGTTGTAATTTTGATATTAAATGTTATGGTTAACATAGCAAATTATATTGTTAAGGATAGATTTATGCAAAGACTTGAGTCTTTCTAAGTATGAAGAATTCGAAAAAAATTCAAACGGAAAATTCAATGGAATTCCATACAATAAATACCCAAGGTATGATTCCACCTCGATGGGTTACAGTCTCGTAAGGATATGTTGGCAAGTTCTGAAAAATACATTTTTCTCGTTATAAAAATGCATTTCAACTAAACGCATAGCTGTAAAGCGCTCAAGCTGTCCATGCCAGCGGCATAACATCAACTATTGATAAAGGAGGGCCTTTGGGAGACGATGTGCCCTAGGGCAAAGCCAAAGGCCCGACGTTACAGACCCCGCTGCCCTAACTCGAAATTCAAATGGTTCATACATCGAATACGACTTGAGCGGATGTATTAATATCATTCTTTTAGAGCGTGCGCACACCTTTGACTAAACTATCGCACAACTGTTTAGTCGTGCTTTGTTTCCCATGAGCTTATATGGAGGCGCACACTAGTCAGTTTTTAGTTGTGCAACTGAACAGTTGAAATAGCTGCGAAACAATCGACAATCGCACAACAGTTGTGCGATTGTTTAGTCAAAGGTGTGCGCACGCTCTTCATGGTGAACTCGTGAGGCGTGTCGGTGGTTAGCTACAGTTGAATTGACAATAAGATATTGTGACTATGGCAGATTGTTAATGAATATCAAAATCGAACTGGTTTGTGAGGAGCGAGGTGTAAAGTTACCCTAATTTCAACTTTAGTATAAAAAGTATTTTATGTTATTTTATAATTTTAAAGGTAAATGGTTGCAGGCGAAAGTCCACAAAGTTGGTCTCATTGCCTCCATACAAGTTTTCGTTGCCCCAAGGGTGTGCGCATTGCCTACAGCGAACTATTAATCCAAATGAAATATAACTTCAGATGTTTTTATTAGTTTTTTAATATTAGTAATGTGACCGCGACAGTACATTGTACAGAATATGCAATGAACTCATTCATTTTATCAAACAGAAACAAACAACAAGTTATACATCTTGGTATATCTATTAAAATATTGTTTTCTCTATTCTTTTAAAGATAATGCGGTTATGTTTTTAACTTTTGTAGACTGTCGACTAACTCGTTTATAAACAAAAGTTACACATTACCTCGTATTATATCGTACAGACCGACAAGAATATCTGACCCGTTGGGCATAAGTCGTACTAAATTATGACAGCTCAATAACGTCTCCCTGTTAATGTCAAAAACTGTCACAAGATCCTTTTCGTATTGTAGCTGTCATGTTAGACTTTTTACTTGTATGTATTTTCTATTCCCATATGAGTTTTATAAATTTATCGATAGAACTAACCGCGAAAGTGGGGCTTCTCTCACTGGCTCATATATTCTTGTTTGACTATGAGTTCTTAAATGTTTGAAAACAACTTCTTCGCATATTAATCATACTAATATTGTATCATACTACTAATATTATAAATGCGAAAGTTTAGATGGATGGATGGATGGATGGATGGATGGATGTTTGTTAGAGTTTGCGCCTAAACGGTTAAACGTATTACCATGAAATTTGGCATAGATGTAGAGGATAGTCTGGAAGGACACATAGACTACTCACTTTTGTTTTTTTTTAATTCCACGCGGACGGCGTCGCGGGCGGAAGCTAGTTATTTATAATAGTGAAGTGATCGATAACCATAGCGAAAGGTTACTGATGCGTGGCTTATGCAATATTTTCAGCTACACGAATCCTATCACATGAAGAACTATTATCCAATTTACCATCGACAATTATCAAAGAACCACAATACGTTACACCAAAACGCGTATTTCATATTTAACCCTATATATAATTAGTAAAAGCAAAAATTAAATCAAATTATATACCACAACAGACTGTCATCGAAAACGAACTATTTAATTAAGTGTCATTTGACGAATGAGTGGATAATACATTTCGGATGACCGACGCGACGCGAACGCGACGGAGCGCTTCGAACAAAAAGATTCAAATATATAGAGCAGGCATAGCTGACACTTCACTTGAAACATTTTTCACAAAATCATCATTAATGCTAACTATTAAAAGAACATAAAAACCACATATTAATATATTAATTATATTTAAATCAATTACCATTAGGGGCCATTAATTATTAATGTATATATTTTATTTTGTGACACCGTTTAGTTTATTTTATATCAAAAATGGGAGTTTATTATTATTATTATATGTAAAATGTTTTAAATGTTAATACAAGGACAGAATGTGGCGTATTAAACTTGGCAACTGATATAGTAGAGAAAATACCGGTGAAAAAAGTAGTTCACTATGCCCCGTCTATGTATTATGTAAATGTCTTTGGCTTCAAATAACCGCGACGGAAATAATTAAATGTCAGAAGTCGTAGCTGGACAATTTACAAACGAATTTGCTTGTCGAATTGGAGATATCAAACCAACTGACCACACAAAGCGCAAATACCAATAGACAATTTTGAGCCGACACAGAATTGCCGTACAACTACATTTTACAGAATTCAACAACCTATCGTACCGGTAACTAGGTTACATTTTAACTGAAACGTTTGTTGCCTACATATTTATAAAAAATATTAGAAATTTCATACAGTTTCCACGAAGCTGTAAGAGATAAAAAAAGTTAAATAAATAAATTTTAATTGTACCGCCTTTTAAATCTAGAAAATCTTAACTATATAGAAAATTAACGAACGCTAATGTAGCATAATTTTAAATGTAAAACTAGTGCTCATTAAAGCGTCGACGTAAATGTTGTATAGGTAAAAATTTCAATTCGAATCCATCATTTTAGACGTGCCGCCCATATGTCTCTTTTAATGCAACTTTCATGTTAGTCCATTGTCATGTTAGTCCATTTTCACGTTTAGAAGACATTTTTTTTAAAACAAAATTTGAAAATTAAATGGTTTAGAATGTGGAAAATGTATATTGTATTTTAATACTATGTGTATGCATTAGTTATCGTGCTCAACTCCGTCCGCGCGGATTATAAGAAATACCTAATTACCTATGCGTTATTCCAGTCTGTTATCTATTTGTATTCCAAATTTCATCCATATCCGCCAAACCCTTTTGGATTTACATGTTAAAAACATTCATATATTCAAAATATCGTATTTATTATAATAGTACGATATACCTTAAATGTTGAGAATTGAAATTATAATTTATTTGAATTCGTCCGCTTCAATGCTTCTAGAAAATGAATATACTCGTATATGTACAGTGCAATATCGGATCGTTAGTGTTACGACAAAGTGGAAGAGACAGATCCAGTCAGAAATTATTATGCACAGGGTTGCGAGCGCTCAGGGGTGTTAGAAGTTAACTCGGGGATTTATATCGAAAATAATCTTTGTAATGCAGCTTGAAATTAAGATAGCTATTATTGGATATTCACCAATTAAAATTATTGATACCTTGTATTTTTATTCGCTGGAGTTTTACTGGTGACTCGCTTTTATAGACACCAAGTTGAAAGAAACAATCATACATTCGAGAATTAATTCCATAACGGATAGGTCCGTGTTAGTATGTTTCGACCGGGGACCGCGCCACTTCGCTTCGGGCTAGTAATTACAATTCGTATGGGAAGCCGACGCGCCCGCAGCTACGCCGGCGGCTACCAGGCCGCCTTTGTATCGCCCTAAAAATTCCGCGTCTACCTACGAATAGAAAGAAAACAACGTTCAATCCTCACAATGACATCGAGTTAGGCAAATCACGCATTATCTTCAAAATTAATTGATACTCGATAAAAATCGACAATAAGTGTTGATGCCCAATACTTGGCAACTGGTATTGATCGTCAAAAATTCATTTTGAATTTCCATGTCATATTATATGAATGAAAGACAGAGGTTAGAAAGGTGTAGACCGGGCAATTTTTTTTTATAGTTTTATTTTATTCGCGATAGTATTAACTCTAATTACTTTCTTTTAACTTCGACATATGTTAATTTTTTTTAATTATGCATTACATGCTATAACATAGGTTAGTTACAACTATAAACACGATCTTGTCTTATTTGCATAGTGCCTTTATCTATTGAAGCAAACGACAATATTGAACGATAATCTACATAAATGGACGTATAACTAAGTTGTAATTCATGGCTTGCTTATTAATATGTAGGCCCTTTTTTTTAATGAAACACTAAAATATAGTTTTTGGTTTATCTATGTGTCTTAATATTTCGAAGTAGTTTATATTAAAAAAAAGTTTATGTCTCTATTCATTAGGCGGTTATAAATTTCTTATAGCATCAATGTTCCTATTATGCTTTGTTCTTCAGGACAATAATTATAACAAACCGTACCGATTCAATTGGAAGAGATATAGCAAGTTTTGAAGGAAAACTTTTGCATTTAAACAGAGCGACATTTTGCGATGAAGTATTTCAACTGATAAATATCGAAGTAAAATAAGTTTTCAATCGCTAGATCCCGATGTCGGATACTCTTACTTAAGCACTGAGCTTACATCACTCCATTATTAACAAGATAAAAATATTTTTCAATATTATTTACACTTCAACTTATCGTATCTTGCTAATATAAATCCCAAAACTTGGATAAATGTTTCTTACATATCTCTGAAATAGCTTGACGGATCTTGTTGAAGTTTAGCCCAGATGTAGAACTCAGTCTGGAAGAACACATAAATCAAATAATAAGATTTTTTAAATAACGCCCTGAAGAAGTCGCGGTCAAAAGCTAGTTACATATACTTTTCAATACGTACTACGTACTAACATTCCTACGTTGCATTTCAATGCAACGAGCATTCAAGTAATTCGAACGTGGCATGAGGAAACCAGCATGTAGTGTCAGTATCTAAAAAAAAAACAAACGATCATAATATTACCAATATTCAAAAACATAGCACGCTGAGCTGCGTTAGTATTTTCGCCCCCCGGGATTTGCGACACCCACGCTTAGCTTTCATGCAATCTGTTACATTGATTGTATTAAAAGGGATGGCAGTATATACCAGGAAAACCGGCAAGCGCACGCTATTGAATTTGACAAACTTGCGTTAGCCTCGGCCGGTAGATGTCTAGAACAATTAATTTTCAAAGGTATTGTCTGTCATCAAGTGTTTGGTATAAACTGCGTTGGTACATTAATCAAATTTTATTAAAGCATATCTATATTAATTTGTGAAAACTTTTTACACCTTTTTAAGGGAATGATTCGAACTGATGAATGTTAACTTTAACGGTTAAAGTTACCTAATGTGATATTTTTTTTGTCAAAATTTGGTTACCCTCTATAAGCAAAAAAGATGGGAAAGATAGAGAGAATAAATCGAACAGAAAATTTTACTTTTGTATACTTTTATTTGTTTTGTTTGTAGAGCGTCGGTGGCTCAGTGGTTTAAGCACTTGACTTGTAATCTACAGGTCTTGGGTTCGAATCCCGCCATGTACGAATGTGATTTTTCGAATTTTCGTATGTAAATAATTTACCCGACCTTCTTACGGTGAAGGAAAACATCGTGATGCAACCTGCATGTATCAGCGAAGAAATTCAAAGAGATATGTGAAGTCAACCAACCCGCACTTGGCCAGCGTGGTTAACTATGGTCTAGTCACCCCTAACTTTAGGGTAGGCTCCGAGCCCCTCGGTGAGGACGTATAGTGAGCTAGTGATGATTTGTTTTGTTATGAATTTTTCATCGCCAACGTAGTGGAAATGTTCAGGTACTGTTGTTAATCATTAAATTAGTTGTATTTAATAAAAACAACAATTAGTGTTTTATTTTAAAGAAATAAACAATTTAAAGACGATTTTATCGTCTCATTCGTTATTAGATTACCTTACTATGGAGGTAAAAACTAAATAAAAAAACTTCAGCGTGTTTCGAAGCAAATTTGATTATTCGTTTTTTGCATCGCTGAGCTGGAGTCCGTGATTTTAATTTACAGTCGTGTTGTGATGTAAATATGAAAGATATTTTTACATAATGTACCAGAGAATTTTATGTAGTAAGAGATGTTTTGAACCACGGTGCCTGGGGCCAGGTCTCCGTAGGCACACCTCGCCTTTCATCCTCAACATACTTTTGTGCCTTTGGCGAATCTTACTTGGGCAAAGGAAATAAAAATTATTAATGCATTCATTGGTATAACATCGTTAAGTCTGAATGATGTACAGTCTAGGAAGTTTATTTCTTTTAACGTTGACATTGCAAGTATGAACGACGAAAACTTGTCATTGCATCATACGATTCTGAGTGGGTATCTAATATAATTCTGTTACTGTACATACTTACAGATAAGTTAAGTTTTCGGTTGCTAGACGAATAGATATAACCTAAATGTATTTATTTATTTTACGAAATGGTGGCAAACGAGCGAAGCAGACACCGAAATGTTAAACATGAAATATGTTTCGCGAAACTTAAAAATAAGTATAAAATCCATTTAAAATAGTCTATATTTCTAACTCATGATAAGACTCAAGAATCAAGAAAGACGCTACTTTCTTATTAAATAAATTGCCTGGCATATTTCTGGGATATAATTTTTCTTTCGCTACTTTTGAAAACATTTTTTAACATATTACAGTACTGTAAAAATTTTATGTCATATTTATCATCAGAATATTCACTACCTCTATTATTTTTGATACACGGTACACTGATAATTTAATTGAAAACGCTTCATATTTTATAAAGCGATTTCGACTGAATTACATTATATCATATACAGAAAAGCGTACGGAGAATATTTCACCTATTCATTCGTTTCCAATAAATTGTTGAATACGGAATTATTATTTTGCATTTATATTTATTTATTTCCACTAGAAGTTTTTGTTTAAATTGTTAATATAAATCTGCTCTGCCCCCGAACTATTACAATAATCTAAAAACCAAATCGAATGCTACGTTTGCTGCCATATTAAAATATTTTTAGGATACCCATAACGGTAGCATTGGAAAATGGACAGCATCTATCTTTGTTTACTGCAATAGAAATATGACCAGAAAATACCGGCCTCGAATATTTAATATGATGCATTTTGAACTTGATGCTATTACTTGAATGTAATATGAGTATTTAGTAAGAGTAGGAACGAAATGAACAACGGTAGATTTCGACTTATAAAAGACTGCGTTCTTATTATTCGGGCATTTGTATAATAAGATCCAAACTTTATCCCATCACCTGGTTAGCTACGAGCTCATGTCTGCAGATGGGTGCCGAGTGTGCTTTGTCCTTACTACTTCGCGCCTAAAATTGTGTTTTGTGGAGCGTCTCGTGCCGGAGTCGTCATAAAGTTTTTGAATACCGCAATAAATTCCTTTTGGATACTAGATGTTTGAGGAAATGCGGTTTACAAGAGACAGATATAATCATATTAACACATTGGAAACTAGCGACAAATATTTAAAAAATACTACACGATGCGACGTGACGCGAAAGTTATAGTTAGTCGGTGATTTTACTTAAGGTGTACGTTATTATAATCTGCCATGATAAGCATGGCGTTTATCGCATCCAATTGCATCGCCTCGCATTGCCTTTCATCGCAACGCTCACTTACGTTTATGGGAAAAAACGAGGTACGCCGCCAATCCACACGATATATCCAATATCAAAATTTTAATTACCCCTCTCAAATGAATTTAGTCGGTACGGTATGATCTGTGTAATTCGAATAGCGTTGAACCTAAAAAATATTTCATTTTCTTTTTCCGATTTATTTGTAAGTTAAAATACTTGTAGTGGAGTAGTAGAGAAAAATATTATCGGTAAAGGCGATGTTCAATGTTATAGCCTCATTATACTGGTATTACGTTTAAAACATTTTTAACAAGAATGCTTCCTGCTAACAATGCAGTGTTAATTTAATAAAGATGAAAGATAACAAATAAGATTGTTTTTCTTAATACTTCCCTTATTTGTAAGATACCTATAATGTTGATACTCAATACCACTTATAGTCATTTAGTGGTTACATAAGTATTGTTAATTTCTCTCATTCAAATTTCCGCCTTGTTTACTGATGTCTTGTTAAATTATATTAACACATATAAATATATGCGTATCATTTTAGTATTCAGTTTTATGTTGGTATTTAAAGTTCTACGTATTCGCATGACGAGATATAACAGCCCTAGGCATATTTATAATGAAACCAGACAGGTATGATGCCCTCGGGCGAAGTCATGGCGCCAGAGGTTCCCTCACTACTGTATTTATGAGTGATTTCTTCAAGTGGTTGTCAAGATTTTGAAGAGAATACATTTTAATGAATATGACTGTATTTTCTAAAACATTCATAATGTATTAATAGATACAACATAAATACCATGACATATAACCAATCTGCAATGCACTATTTGTTAGATAGTAATAATGCTTTGATACAACCGCGTGTGAAGTGGCACGGAAATTGTTTCGAATGTCCCGCTCTATAACATATTTGTTTAAATCCCTTTGATGGTTTTACGATAGGATTTTGTTGTGTTGATACTTGTATAAATATCAATAGTCTCTATTTAGACAAAGAGAGTGATAGGGATGGCAATATGTGAATATCAAATTACGATAGTGGAATCCTACTGACGCTAATTCAAGCGAAATTTGATGAAACATGTATTGCTGTCTCTCTTTGTTCATACAACCATCCAGACATTCTAAAGTATAATATTAGTAACATTTAACATTGGTTAAGATTATTTATTACAAAGGACGCGACCGATGTTCGCTCAGGTAACACCTGTGTATAATATTACAAGTTGTTACCATTTTTTTTTCCTAGAATAATTTATTACTTCCGAAGTTTATCCCAGATATGTATGATATCACGATAATGTATATCTATACTAATATAATAAAGCGTACACACTACTTTGTGGCGTAAGATGTCAGCAATCACAGCATGTTTTTGAATAATTCTTTCTTTAATAAAAAGACCTACACTTACGTCACGCTTTAAGCTATATATTTTCACGCTATTAAACTTAGGGGTAGATAAATTGGATAAAAACCTAATGTGGGAAAGGGATCATAAGCTACAAGCTGCCAACATCAAGGAAGTAAGATTACAATGCTTTGTCATCATGTCATGTCATTTCGACATTTGCAATTGATCATCAACTTGCCCTTATCCCTTAAGGAGGGTCGGCACAGTATGTGCTACTCTTCCATACATTTCTATCAGCCGTCATATTTGAATCCACTCCCTTCTTAAGCATATCCTCTTTCACACAATCCATCCATACTTTCTTCGGTCTTCCTCTTCCTTTGTAGCCATCCACATTCATTCTTAACACTTTCTGGTTTATGTCCCCATCGTCTCGTCGCATAACATGTCCATACCACGCTAACCTTTTGCTTCTCAATTTTTCCACCACTGGCGCTACTTTCAAACTTTCTCTAACATACACATTCTTAACTTTATCCTTTCTTGTCACACCACACATCCATCAATTAATTAAGTTATCAATTTGCAATTGATAACTTGATAAATGTAAACAATAAAATAAAATTTTCATAATTTCATGCGGATGAAGCCGCACGGGTATAGCTAGTTTTTAATATAGGTGTAGGTACAATATGAGCAAAGTTCCATATTAGACAACTCACGACCATCTTACTTATTGCTGTCGGTGTCCATGTTATATATTGCATTGAGTTGCCACTGTTTGCACACATATATAACCACCAAGTACAATCAGATCTTTTTAGAATATGTTTCAATACAAATGTAACACTGAAATTCCTGTTGGTAGTATGGTGCACAGTAAACATTAATTGGCACAAATTGGTATTCAAAGGCTAATTTGTCTATTAACTAAGGTATTTGGAGTCGGCATGTCAAGGGTGACATTAATTATATCAGGCCGCTAAAGTTTTATATAACTATTCGAAGTAAGATATATTTTGGATTCCGCACTAACATATTCGTATCGTATTTTCCAAAATCGAGTGATTCAGTTCTCGTATGCTTAAAGTCCGTATTGATTAATTCTCTTTAATCGATGTTTTCAAGTTCCCTTCACTGTGAAGCTAAAATTGATAGATGTCTTTGTTTTAAAGATCTTGTAAAAAAATTACTTATAGGTTTGTAATTTTAACCTGCTCAAAACACTATCACTACATTCATAAAATTCATCACAATGATTAATGATTTAGTACCTAACTTGAGGACGTACAATAATTTTAATAAAATAAGAGATTCTATACCTTCACAGGATTGGGATTACAAAAATGTCATGAGTGCTGTATTAACTCAGTAGAGCTCTCCCCCGCCTTCACTATCACGTCTAGGCGCATCACCTTTGTGAAATTTGATTACACGCGGATAAGTAAAACGGAAAAGCATTCTTGAATAAGATATTGCATTTTACTAAACGGTTTATTTTTAATTTGCTCTGTTTATTTGGTTGATCTAGTAATTTAAATTACATCCACTTTCTATTAACAGATTGATCTGAAGTTTAGTATACGCCTTTAGTTCTAACTAGCTGTTCCCATGCTGCTTCATCCGCGTGAAATTATAAAAACTTTAATTCATTGTTTACATTTGTCAAATTATCAATTGCAAATGTCAAAATGACATGACATGATGACAAACCACGGCAATCTTTTTTCTTTGATGTTGGCAGCAATTTATGGTCTCTTTCCCACATAGGGTTTTTATCCAAAATATTTACCCCCTAATTTTAATGGCGTGAAAATATATAGCCTAAAGCGTGACGTAAGTGTAGGGCTTTGTATTAACAAAATAATTATTCAAAAATATGCTGTGATTGCTGACATCTTATGCAATAAAGAAGTGTGTGTTTACACTTTATTATATTAGTAAAGATGACAATATTATATGAAAAACAAAAGTATTTGTTTATAGCTGTAGTTTTTCTATTCTGAAGATCAGTTCCAACTTTTAATTACGATGTGCTTGTATGATACGTAGAACAAAACATATTCGATTTCTAATCATTAAATTATGTTTTTCAATCACTTTCGCGATCTTTAGAGGATCCCAGGGTCTTGGTCTAAGTTAATTAGGAGTAGGCCTTAGTCAACCACTCTGGCCCAGTACGGGTTGGTTGAGTTCAAATATAGGTATCCTAGAATTTCTTCGCAGATATGTGGAGCCTTTTCATTCTCCTTAAGAATGGTGGAAAAATGTGTATATGAAATAAATCCAACCTATTACGGTCCGGTCCGGTCAGGCGATTAAAAACTACGCCTCCGACGCTTTTCATTTGAATTGAACAATGCCCACTTTTAACCCATTGGGTTAATTAAAAATAATTATGTTGGCCATAAGTAGTTGATACTTTATTTTTAGATTGGAAGTATTTGTAGGTACTTTTCGTGTCATTTAGTTACTCAAATGATAATCGCATTTAAAATCCAAGCAATATGTAAAAAAAATGGTTCTTTGAGCCTCTTTGAGAAATTTGATATATCTAGGATAGTCTGGAAGAACACATAGGGTACGCACATTTGTTTTTTTAATCCACGCGGACGGAGTCGCGGGTGAAAGCTAGTCTATCTTATAAATTTTAATGTATATTATTTTATATTGCAGATCAATATTTGGGAAGCCTTCTCCTGCATTGGAACAGCCTGACTCGCTGTGTCTATCTGCGCTCCTCCCAGCCTAGGAAGCGAACGGCCGATACGTTCGGCCATTTTTCTTTGGAACAGCTCCGAAAAGTGGTAAGTAATTAAAAACGGTGTTTTTTTGTAGAAAATAACAATTTAATTATTCATTGTTTCAATTCAATGTTTTAGGTAACTACGGCGGACCAACAGGCCCTCGGCTGGAAGTACTTGTCGTATAATCTTTATAGGCGCTGTAAACTAGTAAGTAACAATATATTAGTTAATGTTATGTTTTCAATGGTCCGTACTTAAACTTTTAATAATACGTTAATGATCCTTTTGTGCTATTTAAAAATTTTATACGTTTATTTTTATATAACTTTTAGCGATTTATGCAGCTAAATTTTATTTCTACCTATTGCAGGAAATGGAAAGCCATGCGATTAGACCGTATCACGCAATTCCGGAGCCTTACGAGGATAAGAGGATCACCAACATGCCAAGGGTTGAGACCACCTCGCCCTTCAAGGCACCGGTGCATATCGATGTAGGAGGCGTCATCTATACTTCGTCGCTAGAGACGCTTACCAAGTAAGTTTTTTTAATCTTTAGTCTTTTATATACATGTAAATATTCTAGTAATACTGCTAGCAAGAACATGGACATCAATAAGGTGGGCGAAGAAAAATTAAGCGTCAGATTAGTTTATTTTACTCAAAAAGCAAAGAAAAAAACAACTACCAGATAATACAACATTCTTTATTCTACTCGTACATTCCCGATTGATGGACATCCACAATTTCAGCAGCAACTGAGAATTTTACTATCTTTCCTTGAATTTACCCACATTTTCAGGTTTATTATTAAAAGCTGAAAATATGAGTAAACTTTGCATACTTTTAGGTAGATTTTTATTTTTGTATTCGAGTATTCGTTAGCGCATCGATTCTTAAAACCGTTCGCTTTCGAATCTAGGCAATTAATGAAATAGAGGATCTGAGTGTGATAATAAAAATATTTCGCAAACATGACGTATTTATTTGTTTGTGTAACGAAATCAAATGTTTGCCTGTCTGTCCGCAAGTCCGAATTGTGCCGGATAACAATAAATCGTTTTCACTTTTTTATCATTTTTCTGTTACAATCTCCGTAATGGCTCAACTGAATGTTAGGAATTTTACCGGAAGGTAGCTGATGTTAAATAATTATCATCATCACCAGCTCACTATACGTCCCCACTGAGGGGCTCGGAGCCTACTCTAAGTAAGGGTGACTAGGCTATAGTCAAGATGATAAATGCCACATAAATATTTGTATTAAACACTTTTTTGCCTCTAGTTTTTCAAAGTGAGAGGATATTATTTTCGGATTGCATATCATCATAAAAAATGGATAGTTACTCGTTAAGATAGATATATATAAATAGATAGGCGATTGTTTAGAAATGACAGCTTTTGCTTCGTTCCGACACGACGTAAACGCGTTTTTTATTTTAAACACAGACGGACAGACAGTTTTTACAGTGGTGGAGCCCGCTTTAACATCTTCGCACGAATGAACCGGAACCACATAAAGTCAGGTGTGAAGTGTAAGCAATTCCGCGTTTCGTCTGATGAGTGTGGTGCCGGAGGCCCAATTTTTGTCCCTTTCCCTTTCCATCCTTTTCTAAAGAGGAGAGAATGGGAAGGAAAAGTGGATTTGAGGAGGAAAAGCGTAGGAAGGGGAAATAGCCTCTTTATGTGAATCTCCTCCTTCGTCGATTAAGGGTAGGTAACGCATCTGCTATTGCGGATGTCTATGGGCAGCAGTCGCTTCGCCATTTCGGGGATACAGGTGGCCGCTTGCTCGTTTGCCTCCTTATAATATATAAAAAAAGTTAAGTCTTTACTATTCGAAAACTCTTTATGCCGCAAACGTAACCATTAGCATCAAATTGGCGAAAATAAAATAGACCCAAAATACCAGTGTTTAGCCTGTCCATTTAGAGGCTGTTCGTTTATCAGATTCTGAATTACATTCGCTATCTTGTTTGCAAGTTTTACAAAAACTTACACTACTCGTGTGTCGGGTGGATGTGGTATACCTTTTTAATGTAGACGTCGTTGAACCTCACAAAATGGCCACGCATTGCATTCAAATAAACTACAATGTAGCTAGCAGCTATTTTATGAATCTAATACTTAGATGGTAAAGAAAATTATTTGAATTAAAAAGGTACTATTTTGAATGCACATATCTCATTAGTGCGGACTAGCAGTTCAAAGTTTATGTCGACGGATACTAGACAACTTGTTTAAGGATTTATTTTAATGACTTTATAGGGTAGTACTTAATGATTAATCGTACTTCGTACTAATCGTACTAATATTATAAATGTGAAAGTTTAGACAGATGGATGGATGTTTGTTAGAGTTTGTAGCCTAAACTGCTGTACGGATTTCAATGAAATTTGGTATAGATGTAGAAGATAGTCTGGAAGAACACATTGCATACAATTTTTATTTATTTGTAGTTTAGAAATTTATTGTTTCCTACATAAAATGACATCCCGTTAGTAATTTTTTTTGTTATTTTGTTTAGATTATATTATTATTATTTTGTTAAATACTTACTTAGTGCTCGCTTACGTAATAACAGAAACCTTAATGAAATGTGATAAATGTTTTGGCTGTGATAATATCAATAAACTATATTATATTATATTATATTATATTAGTAAGTTTACTATATATGATTGGAATATAAATACAGGCTTATTTTAATGCGCCCATCATTTTATTACGTCACGTTCATTCATTCTTTCATCTCAATTATTTTAATCCTTCGGGCTATTTTTGTTCGAACATTATATTAAATAACCAATAATTCATCAATGTTTAAATAAATAGGGAACTTTTGTTTGAAATTTCAATACAATTTTCTCTTTATGTTATTAAATAAATACATTATTAATTTTGTACAATATTTTTAAATAACTGTATCATAATGATTAACCCTATATTTGAACCTGAAAATATATATTAGTGATTAGATTTTTTTCATGCAAGTCTTTTTGATTAAAAAAAATCAATAAAAAAGTTGCTTTTGTTTTTTTTTTCGAGGTAGGTAGAGAAGGCCGAATATTTATGTTTGTAGCCTCGAGTGAGTTGATTAAAAGAGCGTTGTATCGAGGCACGGGGGCGTCGCTTCGGCCGCGAAGCCTCTGGCCAGGCCTGCGGCGGTGCGGCCACCGACACACAGCTTATTTAGACCCTATTTCGACTAGCGCTATTTACCGCGCGACTGTGGTTGTTTTTGACTCCTGTATAGTCGTGCGCCACTCAGCGGAATAGTATTGCACGCGGCTATCGCGCTAGTGGAAAGGGGACGTTAATTCGTTGCGACACTGTACTCACGTTGATAAGTTTTAGAACTGTTTTGACGAACCCCAAAGTTATTACTTTACTAGGCTTCACTTGCGTCATTGCTTACCTTACCCTTTTTAAATTTGACGTTAAAAAAATTACAGGATGGTGAAATTAATATTTTGAGTTCAAGTACTTGTGCTAATATTGCGGAATTATGAATAACTAGTGAGAACCAATTGGTCGAAACTGGACTTCACTTTTTTCGTGCATTTTTAAAAAAAGGGGTAAAAAGTTTTGACTTCATGTTTTTATATAATTATTCTCAATAATAGGCGCCAGGATTAGCAATAAAAGGATAGCATGGTATGGGCATGTTATGAGGAGGAATGAATCGCATGTAACAAGGAGAACGTTAGTTATGAGTGTGGCCTTCCACACTCTACCGGTGTACCCTTGTACACCGGTAGAGGTAGACCTAGAAAAAGATGGATGGATTGCGTAAAAGGTGACATGATCAAGAAGGGAGTGATGACTGAGATGACGTATGATAGAGTTATGTGGAGGACAAAAACCTGTTGCGCCGACCCTACGGGAGTAGGATAAGGAGGAAGATGATGAATAGGCGCCAGGATTCTGTCACTGATAGCTTGGTTTATCAATGCAAATTATGGGACTCGAATCACTTGAACCAGAATTTGTTAATTTATTATGGACAAGCGACAACTGCAAAGATGAAACCAAGATTTTTCTTAACACAGACAGCACCGAAGGTTTAACGTGGGACTGTTTTGCCTTCGGCACCGCCTCAAGTTTCTGCTTTTGAGTAATATGTATTTTGTCTTGAAATACTGTGTACTGCTCTCTACCTCCTTTATACCCAACACTATAACTATTGCTTTGCCCAGAAAATCGTATATCCAATTTTAATAATATTACTATGCGTTCAAATTAGTATTCAAATCTATATCTATACTAATATAATAAAGCGTAAACACACACTTCCTTGTTGCCTAAGATGTCAGCAATTACAGCATATTTTTGAATAATTCTTTTTTTAATCTTACATCACGCTTTAGGCTATATATTTTCATTCCATTAAATTTAGGGGATAAATATTTTGGATAAAAACCCTAAAGTGGCAAAGAGACTATAAGTTGCTGTCAACATCAAGGAACCAAGATTGTCATGGTTTGTTATCATGTCATGTCATTTGGACATTTGCAATTGATAATTTGACAAATGTAAACAATGAAATAAAGTTTTTATAATTTCACGCGAATTAAGCCGCAAGGGAACAGCTAGTCGTTAATAAGTACTAATTGGAACAAATGTTTGGCCACTGGAGCTGAGAGCATGAAAATCTATACAGGTGTTTCTGTTATGTACTCAAGCACTAAGAAAGGATTTTCTATTAGCAGAATTATTTTTTTTATATCATGAGGTTTTTTTTATACCGCTGCCCACAAGAAATGAAATCTTCAAAAATATAAAAACCATTTGCAATATGAAGACAGATGAATGGTATTATTTATTTGCGGAACCATGCTAAAAAAAATATTTTTGTTACATCGAATGTGTCTTTCCAAGAACGGGATCGATGTGGACTTTTCAGGTTTCACATTTATTTATTAACTAGCTTTCGCTCGCGACTCCGTCCGCGTGGAATTAATAAAAAACAAACGCAAGTGGCCTATGTGTTCTTCCAGACTATACTCTATATCTTTGCCAAACATTCAAATCCGTTTAGCCGTTTAGGCCACAAACTCTACACACAAACAAACATCCATCCATAAACTTTCGCATTTATAATATTACGATTTATTTATTTATTTAAATTAGACTTATCAACATAATTACATGATTTTATACAGATTTATTTCTTGCATTAGTACATCATATAATTAATGTTACGAACATTTCACTGCTAAGCTCCATGCGAATTATTAATTATCATTAATTTAGCTATTATTTGGTTTTATTTGATTGGACTTAAAATATCGTATTGCCACAACGTATGGAGTTTATCATCCTTCATCCTTCTGATTACTTCATTTAGGTGTTGTTCGATGTCGTATGGTTCAATGTTTAAAATATTTATCTAACAATTACAGGTATCCGGAGTCTAAACTCGGCAGAATGTTTTCGGGCAATGTGCCTGTTGTGCTTGACACTCTGAAGCAACATTACTTCATTGATCGTGACGGCGGAATGTTCCGTCACATTCTGAATTTTCTCCGCAATCAAATGCTCTTACTCCCAGAAGACTTCCAGTACTATGACCTTCTGTTGCAAGAAGCTCAATTCTTCGAGTTGCACTGTGAGTGTCTGTAATTTAATTTGTCATTGTATTCAAATACTAGCTTTCGCCCGCGACTCCGTCCGCGCGGAATTAAAAAAAACAAAAGTAAGTAGCCTATGTGTTCTTCCAGACTATCATCTACATCTATGCCAAATTTCATCGAGATATCTTCAGCCGTTTAGGCTACAAACTCAAACAAACATCCATCCATCCATCCATCCATCCATCTAAACTTTCGCATTTATAATATTAGTAAGATTTAGTAATTTAATGGTAATTGACAATCATTTAGTCAGGATTAGGCTATTCGTATATTGAAACCAATCCGAATTTTTCTACGAGTATGTTGATTTCAATATAAAGCGTTAATAAGCATTTTTAACTTATCGTACCATTGTAACAATTTATTTTATTTTTCTTTTAAGTACCGTACGTTGATTTAAACGAATGAAAATTTACACGCAAGGCCATCTATGGGTCGTTTTCATAAACAACCAACAATTACTTCAATCGTTTTGCAGTTTAAAAGCCATCTAGCGGGTGCTTTTGGAAAAGTAGACGAAAGTTTTTGAAAGTGCTTCTACGTTATTTAATTTTATTCTTGCCATAAAACTGTTTTGATGCTTTTAAATAAGTATACTGATAAAAGGTTGCATATTACAGTTTTCTGGGATAGTTTAGGATAGTTCCATACAAAGCTCTCGTATCTTCGTATCTTCGTAGCTTTCGTAATAGATCTTTAGACAATCTGAGGAACATCTCTGAAAGCTTAATCTAAAGTCATAATTGTTAAAATTAAATATTTAATTAATTACAGACATGATAAGCGCTTTGCACCAATACAAAATCAATAAAGAGGAAGGCGAACAACATGTTGATGTTGGAAACAACGAAGCTATTGATATGACTTACCGTAACGACTACATGCAGAGTTACTGGCAGCAGCCCCGACGTGATGTAAGGCCAATTATGCTATTGTCATTTTAGTACTCATCTTAAAATCATGTTTTATCTACCTATTTGTTATAAATGTTCATAAAACCAAGATGACCTGTCTGCCCGTACAAGAATTTATTCTTTAATTTGTTATTTTTTGCTTTGAGTAGAGCTGTGGTGACTTGTGCCAGAAAACAATAATTAAAACTGTAAATTAAAAAAATAAAATGTAGCCTTCCTTATGAAATGACTATTTTTAACTAGATGGCGTTGTTCTTAATAAATCCAATAACTCGCATCGATGACTCTGGCTGTAGGAATTCATTAAAATTCACAAATACGTTTAAATGAAAACTTATATAATTTCCTTGCTTCCAGGGATATTAATTACTTCATCGCAGCAGCGCTCCAAAAATGCTTGAAGATTCCAAAAAATCGATTAAAAACGCAAAATTAAATAGTAGTGTGTAGGCAAAATGTTCCAACAATGCTTCAAAATGTATCGCTTATAGAAATAAAAATATTCATGTTCACATTATGTTATGTATGAATTGTTTAAACTGGATTTTTCATATGATTTAAATAATCACTTGTATTTTCAAAACATTCCGTACAAGTTTATTAATTATGATCTCAGACATCAATAACCGGTTAGATTATCGTAAAAACTTTTTTTTTTATATTTCTAGATCGTTACAATTGTTTAACAGAAAGTAATGGATTATTTTATATTATATTAATTTCATAATTCCATGTGAAATTTATTTTAAGTCAGTTATTAATTTTATACTTATTTTCATAGATTTAAAGATTCAGTGGAGGATATGCTTAAGAAAGGATAATTTGCTTTGGATTGTAGTGTTAGAACTGTTTTGTTTCCAAATAATAAAGATTATAGCGAAAAATACCTTGTTTTAATAATTATGTCCAACAAAAAATTGATACTTGCGTATTATTATAGTCTGTAGAAATAATATCCAGTATTTAATTAATGTTTACAAGTTACAACAGCGCGGTAAGAAGTATATTCGCGAAATTACAATAGATGGCACTAGTAGTCTTACCAATTCAGTTGATAAAATTATGTATTTACTTTAAGAAAAATAAGTTCATGTACATAGAACATATAATAGTAATATTTGATTTTAGCTGTTATGTTACATGTGAAATAACGTTGATAAACAGTTTTAAATGTAATGTATGAACATCTGTCATCATGTATCTTATGAAAGATAGGGGTTTCTTACCACGATTGGGATGTTTTAGCTTCCGATACTCACGGAGTCAATCCGTGAACATGTCGCATGCAACTGTGCTGAAATATCGGGAGTTAACCACACCCAATGGTGGTAAGAAAAACGTATCTTACGAACATTACATTTGTAAAAACCACGACAGTTTAAATATAAATATAGCTAGTTTTAAGTGTTTCCATCCAGAAAGCTATATCGTTTATTAAATGTAATTAAATGCTTCATTCACCTATAACGTACCCCAATTAGGCGAAATCAATCCCATACCAAGCAGTGTCGTTAGGGTAGATCAAGGTGGGGCGACCGCTCAGGACGCCGTACACAAAGGGGCCCCATAAGCTTATAGACGGGCGCCACTGGCTCCTTTTTTCTATGGGCTTGTATTGCAATTAGGGCGTCGTGGATATCTCGCGCAAGACGCCGGTAAAGCTAAAGGCCCTGCCAAGATCCATACTATTTTAACTTAATTTTCACACACATTTCTTACTTTTAATTAAACTGTATAATAGTAGTGAAGATCACTAGCATTGAGAGTTATATCAACAAGTAAAAAGAAAGGTTTAAGTACATAGAAATTATTTATATGTTCACGAAATGATTGCATACTAACAAGACTCCACAGCGTGAACGTATAAACAATTGTAAATTTTCACCGCTGAATTACCAAACTGCCGTTTCCATATTTTCAAGGTAGATGACAACGTTTTTGTACGAGTGGTTCGGCAATTTGAACTCACGGTTACAAACAATACAACAGATTTTCGCTTGTAAATCGCTACGTATGTTTTGATGAAGTTAACATACTCGGTATCATCATTCAAACAGTGTTTTTATGACATTTGTGTTCCCGTGAACTGCTGTTTACATGCAGATTCAATTGTTAACAACCTTAACACGGTTTTTAAGGATCAATTGAATGTTACCACTGATGTCTAGTTAATTTTCGTTTATCACAGTGGTTATGGGTGGTTCGCAGTTAATATGGAACTTACTGTCTAAATTGACTTGTACTTAAGTGCGCAGTTAAACAAGCCATTCGGAAACTGGTAGGGAATCAAATATACTGTACGTAGAACGCGCAACTTAAAAATACTAAACGCATCATAAATTAAAAATATGTTAATATCAAAATCATGTCATCATCATTATGTAAATAATCTTAACTTATAAAAAGGTTAGGACGGGAGGTCCTAAGCTGGATTCGAACTCACGACATGTAACTTTACAGTCACTACCCTAAGCCACTAGGCTACAGAGACTTGGTAAACTTCCTTTTTTTTTTTCGCCTCTAGCTAATTGTTGGGGTATGATAGAATGGCGACTACGTATAGAATGACGCAATTAGATAAGTTAGGTTTAAGTTAGTACACATTTATAATACATAACTACAAAGTGAACCGACGGCTGCAAGGGGAGTTTTTTAAAAACCGATAGAACACTTGTGAGTGGTGTCCAGAAATAATTTTCAATTCTATTAGTACATAATACGTTTTTTCTCATACAAAATCATGTGAGTTATTATTAAGTATTTGAATGTGATGATAAATATGTCATAATTAGTCAACTTATGGAACTTTAGGTTGGTAATTTGACAATTGTTTACAAAAAAGGAAAAATTGCGTTGAGCAATTAAAAAAAACAAATAACTTTGCTGTTAAAAGTAATAGAGTTCTATCTCTGCTTGCTATATGTACCAGCTCACTATATGCCCGCACTGAGGGGCTCGGAGTTTACCCTAATAAGGGGTGACTGGGCCATTGTCAACCACGCTGGCCCACTGCGGGTTGGTGCGGTTTAACTGTCTAGTTAAAAACTTTAATTTGTGAATAAATCCCTTTTTATATTTCAAATCAACAAAAAAATGATTTTCTGCGATGGCGGACATAAGTTGCTGCTTCCTCTTACTTAATTATACTGTATGCACAATGTGAAAAAAGCTTCACAAATCAATTCGAATTTACCTTTTAAGTTTAAGGAGAAATATGTAAAAGCTATAAAATTTATACAATGAGTCGGTAAAAAGCTTAGGTTTTAAGTGTACACCATTTTATCATGGTTTTGTGAAGTGTTAGTAATATTTTAATCTAATTAATGTATATTGCACAAGTGTAATGTTTGTTAGAAGGTCTCTCCTAAACAGGTGAACGGATTTCTATGAAATTTGGCGTAGATCTGGAGGATAATGTGTAAGAACAAATGGGATACAAATATTTTTATTTATTTAATTTCGCGCGGACATGGCCACGGGCGACAGCTAGTCTGGTAAAAAAGAATAAACTGAGAACCTTATGAAGGGAATGAACGAAATGAAGGTTGATATATACGTGTGGAAGAGCAATATACTGTGCCGACCTTATATAGGGACAAGGGCAGGTCATGACGATAAAAACAATATTATTATCACACACAGGAAAAACAAACATAAGTAAAAACTTACATCGAACACAATATCGATCGTTTCCAATTAGTAGAGTAATCAACAATATAAAACAAAACGATTTGAGAACAAGTGATTTACTTTAATTAAAAATAAAATTAATTCAAGGCTTCGAAATAAAATATTTTACTGTGAAAATTCATTACGAATTTCTCTATAGACAAAGCGAGAATTGTCGTTGGTTGGATTTATCGACTGCAACGGCGTTCTAGGAATCGTGGTCTAGCGTAGGTAGTGGAGCCGGTGCAGCACCGTCCGCTCGGCAGTCATCTCACGGATCTCCACCTTTATCATTCGCTTGTAAATCGCAAAGCCGAAATCTCTTAACATATTTTTAAAATATCTTATTAATCGCGCGCGCATTAGATATAAGGAAGTATTATAAAAAATGTATTGTTATAATAAATGTAAATATTCAAGGTCATAAATTCTATAACTTCTAGCCTCGTGAGGTTTCATTTAATAAATCAAATTTAAAATAGTTGCCAAATTGTGTGATGTGTAAGTAAAATCTGTTCAGTGTTAAATAAGTTAAGGGTTTTTAAATTTTATATGAAATTTGATATTTTCAAGACCTAATTTCCTAGTTTCACATATTACATTGTGACCGGGAAAAAGTGTCGCAAATTAGGGACAAACAGTGTTTTCTCAGTGATACAAATTAACAGTGAATTAAAAATAGAAAAATAGAATCGCGCTTAAATCTGTTTAGGCGTTTTCGAAATTAGTGTCTACAAATATAAACACAAATTATTTTGAGCTACATAGTGGTAGAACCCCACAAAAATGTTATTGATTTGTGTTCCCCACGTAGACACCGCGCTGTTTTATGCGTTTCTTAACGGTATAAATACTATTGCTTGATTATTTTGTAAGAAAATGATTTTTATAATGTTACTACATAACTTATTAGGTTGTTATTAAGGGTCCCATTTCGGGCGATTCTGCAAATCAGCCGCTGCTTCTTAAATTAATACACACTTAATAATATGAGATGCTTAGATTATATTATAATACGATTCTTACCATAATAAAAGATATGAGTATTGCGAACTCACGGGTAAATATCAATTGATAAAAAGAGCTCAAATTAAAAGGAGTAGGGGAAATGGCATGAAACTAGTACAACTTAAGACTTAATAAGTGCTTCCGCTGAACCATTCCATCGCAAAACTTCTCAAGTGCAATCTTGATCTGTTTCGCAACTGCTACTTTATATATCTTGTCTCTGTTTTGTAATAAATTATTCCTAAATATCATTTTATTTTTTATTATAATTTCGGTATTGGTGCTAAAAACTTAGAAATCATCGTAAAAGTTACAAATGAAAAAAAAAATTGTGAAAATAAAAAAACACACATCTTTATATTTTAAGTTCCGAACGGCAAGTTAAAAATTATCAAAATATGTTCTTTAGCATCATATTACTAAATGGTGTGCCTCTACCAACCTGCTCCGATTTCAAGTACCTCGGTTCTCTAGTCCAGTCCGACGGTGGCGTTGGCCGGGACGTAAAATGCCGAATAAATGCAGGTTGTATGAAATGGCGACAGGTTACTGGTGTGACTTGTGATCCAAGAATGCCGCTTAAGCTTAAGGGACAGATCTACAAGTCCATCATAAGACCACCAAAGTTGCGGATGAAAAGAGATTGCATGTGGCTGAGATGAGAATGTTAAGATGGATGTGTGGTGTGACAAGAAGTTAAGAATGTGTACATTAGAGGAAGTTTGAAAGTAGCGCCAGTGGTGGAGAAATTGAGAAGCAAAAGGTTAGCGTGGTATGGACATGTTATGCGACGAGACGGTGGGGACATAAACCAGAAAGTATTAAGAATGAATGTGGACAGCTACAAAGGAAGAGGTAGACCGAAGAAAGTATGGATGGATAGTGTGAAAGACGATATGCTTAAGAAGGGAGTGGATTCAGATATGACGGCTGATAGAAATGTATGGAAGAGCTGCACATACTGTGCCGACCCTCCGTAAGGGATAAGGGCAAATTGACGATGATGACATCATATTACTTTCTCTAGAATACAATATTAACTACAAGTAAATTATGAGATTCTCATTAAATTCAGTTTATACAGCTTATTTCAAGTAATGTTATCTGGTATCTACTACTTTTAGCACAAAAGACAAGTGACACATTAAGTAAAATCTTTACATTGAACATTGCACCTTATAACATAGCGTAGAAGGACTCAGATGTCTACGCTCTTACAATCTACGCTTTACTCTAAAGTCAGTCAATACTTTACGCACATAAGCGAATACACGTGATATGTTTATCACGACACACTTAGGGATGGATCTAGGGCTTTCAAAGACAATTTTAACTGATGTTTGAAATGTTTTTTTTAATGTGCTTTGTATCAGTAAATACATACGTTATAAAGTAAAATATATCTTATATTGATGTTTTTGGCGCTATTACAATGTTTTCTCCGAAAATTTGTATGGCTGTCGGCCTTAAAATTGGCGATAACTTAGCTACCGCACAATTATCAATCGATGTAAGATAAATTTTACGTTATAAGTTACGTTATTTGCTAATGCAAAGCACATAAAAGCAAAAAAGAGACATTTCAAATATCAAATAAAATAATCTGTAGCGACCCTAGATCCGACCCAATGGGCGACGTTAAAATTCAGATATTTCAATACCTGCAGTGCAATCCGAGCGCTCGCAGGAAAAAACAGTGCTGTGATAGCGGCCGTGACATTGAAACGCCAAGTCGGGTATCTCCTTCGGGTCACTTATTCTTAGTTATTGACATTGTGCTGCGATTGAATGTATTTAATGATTAATTAAATAACGTAATTGTTATTGCGTTGCACTTACTTAACACAAATTATACGTAAAGTGAATTGTTCCAAGCTTTCAAAGTAAGGCAGTGAAGTGTTGTGCTTTTATTGTTGAAAGGTAAGATTAGAATAAGCAATTATTACAATACTCGTGTTACACAAAGCTGACATATTATTTTGTTTTCGGAATTTATCACTTGAACAGTAGAAATACCTTTATTTCAGTATTCGCTTGAACGCTTTTGACTTAAGTAGATATCAAGTTCGTTTTAGAGTTAATAGGACTAATCTTGGCCTAGGTGCGGGATCGGATTAATATACGCTATGTGTATTACGTAGTTTCAGTGTTTGAACATAGAATATATATTACTTTGGGCTTTCAATAAGAACATTTCCGATAAAAGCGAATATCCTTTTATGCGTCTTAGATTTTATTTACTCGTATCTTTAGATCACGAAATATATTAAAACATATCATAAAGTTTAGTTTCTCGACAATTAGTTTCCAATTAGATATATTTGTATTATGGATTAAGATTGAGTATATTAGAAATCTTTTTTGTCGAAATTAAATAAATTCTTACGCAATCAGTGTGTGTAAACTATGAAATTGTTCCATCTTACTATCTTACTAATATTATAAATGCGAAAGTTTAGATGGATGGATGGATGTTTGTTAGAGTTTGTAGCCTAAACGGCTGAACGGATCTGGATGAAATTTGGCATAGATGTAGAATTTAGTATGGAAGAACACATAGGCTACTTACTTTTGATTTTTTTTTAAAGTCGCGGGCGAAAGCTAGTTATTACACATTATAGTAAAACATTTTCACTTGGAAATAAAAACCTGTAGGATCCTGTACGATACGCTGTCTCTTTCACACGGGTGCTCTCTCTTTCACTCGAGTCACGTACGCACCCGGTTCTTTTTTCAGTCGCTCACAGCTCGCCGCTCAGACAGACAAAACGCCGTAGTCGCTATCGACTACGGCAATCATTCCCGCGATACGGCCTCATAGCAGGCAGGTTTTCTCCTATCAATGATAGAAGCGTTGCTGGAGTTTCTTCCGCCACTTCTTCTCACAGCGCTAACGCTTTCCGAAGTGGTAGTAATGTTAGATGTATTAATAATAATAATAGTATAGTATATAATAATATAGTCGTTTCTGCAAATGGGCTAATCCCAGTCAGCCTATCCGGGTATCTGAGGCGACTGGGACTCCGGGACGGTGTGATCTCAGCTCAGATGCAGAAAGCGGTGCTTCTGGACACCGCCCGAATTGTCCGCCGGTTTCTCTCCCTTTCACCCTAACCCTCGGCCGTCTGGTCGGCCCTGCCGAGGGAACAAAATTATTTATGTATTTTAAACAATATTTTTAAACAAAATTATTTATGTATTTTATTATTATATAAGTATTTTATATATTAGTATGTTTATAAAAATATGTTTATTTTATTTATATATAAAAGCCAGCCAGACGGAGACAAATTAATTAATTAAAAAAAAATAGTAACCAGATAGCAGCAGCCGATCAAGTCGAGGTTCGGCCCTCTCGGGCACCCTTGAATCGGAATGCTAAACGCGTATTGAGTGACAGCACAAGCCGAGGTCCCCGCTCGGGGGCCCTTGTGCCTAGTCACTCCATGGAGCGTCCACCGAAGCGACCTAAGAGCTCGGCGGCCTCCCAATCCGGTAATAATAACGAAGTAACGGCCCGTGCCGAGGCTCCTGAGGGAGCCCTCGTGCTTAGTTACTCATAAACGAGGTTTAGGCTAAGCGCCATCTGCGCTCGGCCACATCAATCCCGGTTAAGCTGTAAATCAGTCAAAAAAAAAAGCTCGCCGCTTAATTAGCACGCGTTCCCTGAAAACCCAAAAGAGATCAAAAAGGAAGTAAATTAACTTATACGAGTACTTCCAAGTAGTTTTATTCGACGTTCTTAAAACCGTATCAAGTCAAGTAGATGCCGAGCCCCTTTTTACTAGTAAAACGAGTCGCGCCACCGGCACCATTCTTCTTGTTCTTCTGATTTTTTGCACATATGTACAGCAATATACCCATTTGATGACCATGACTATTCCGGAAATACTGAAACGACAAATCAGAAGATAACCGTTACAATTGTATGTGTATGTGAATATAGAAGACATTTCAAATTTCTATTTGACACGAGCTTCCGTCGGCAAACTCCAGAGAAAGTCCCGTTCAAATCGGCCTAGCCGTTTCGGAGATTACCCGGAACAAACGCGGCTTGCGGACAGGCAGATATTTTTTTTATCTTTATTCTTTAATCTTCGCGAAATCTGGAATTTTTCTTTCGTTATTACATACAGACACTCTAATTTAATTATATGTATAGATACTCAAATCTTTAGGTTACTATATCTGAGTTTTTCTAGTTTTTTATAATTTCCTCTCTCGAAAACAATTAGTATGTGGTGCAAAATAAATGTATATAAGGACTTAAAGTGACTTCTAAAGCATCTCTTCTAAAGTTCATGAGGTTATATTTCTAGTGGTTTTACGTGTTTTATGCTATTTTTAATTTAATATTTATCTATGTCTACATTAGTGGGATGTCCTGTTCAACTTGTCTCTGTTTTTTTAACGTCAATGTTATAGGCATATCTATAAGTACATGTACGAGTATATCTTACTAATATTGTAAATGCGAAAGTTCCGATGGATGGATGCTTGTTAGAGTTTGAAGCCTAAATACTTCATGGATCTCGATGAAATTTGACATAGATGTAGAGCATCTGGAAGAACACATTTTATAATTCTACCCGGAAGGAGTGAGATATACTTATATCTAACTGAATATAGCTATTCAGAGTCATGTCTAGCAAACGTCTCAAAGATGGTGTATTTATAAATTTTGTTGCCTTAAGAATGGGAATACACATGCCAGTAGAATGGAGTAGTAACTGGCATTACGTTTACTGGCACATTCCAATAAAAAATACACGACACAGTATGAAAGAAGACGTGTCAGAGTTACGCTTATTATTCCATACTTGTCCCCTTTCATAATTTGTATGCATTTAGCTTTAACACAATCAAATATCTATTACTTCCTACTTGTATTTCAGGTACTAGGATGTCACTTAGCGTTTACAAATGTCTGTTGCTGGCACGTGCCAATAGCTTGCTTGCAAGTGTGGCAGATACTTGTATCCCACCTTTACACGAATGTTTTTACGTCACATTTTTAATATCTAAAATTTTGTATTTAAATTTTGCAGAATCGATAACAAAGCAACACAATGCCGAAAGTGTCTAAGAAAAACTCAAGACAAAAGGTACTGCTTTTCAGCGTATTTATCAGAACGATATCTCAATATGTTTGTTATTTCATTTTGCTAGAAATATTATGATATTTGTGGCGTTTGAAATATTTCTAACGTCGTAACAACATCGAGGTTTCAAGAGGCTTATTTGTCTCAATAGACTCTTGAAGGCTTAATTGAAAAACATTCTCTTCTCTTCTTTTAATAAATTCATTTTCCTGTTTTTCTGATGTTTTTGTTTCGATTGTTAGTAATACATTTAGATTGCGTACTTTAAACGATTGTACATATTTGTTTTTTTTTTTTATATGTTGTCAGGAGTGTATTTGTAATAGATTACAGTTGTTTTCGGTATTTGTACGTCCCACTATGAGGATTTTTTTTTAAATTTCCGAGTTTTTATGTACTATATTAATATAATAATAAAAGTAATAAATATAATAAAAGTTTAACATATGCTTGATATTTTCAGAAAGCAATGGCTAAAACCTACAATTTGCGTCCTAGAGCTAAAAATCCCGAAGAGGTAATTATAAGTTTTAGTGATATTTTCATTGTCTTTCAGTTGTATTACATTCATACTGATGTCTTTTAAAGTATCACCTCAAAAATATTGGTAATGGTTGATATTTAAATATAACATTTAATTTAAGTAAATAGTTTTATTAACGTCATCAGTCAATCCAGTCATCTTTATCCAAATAGGGAAGTTTTTGTAACATATGTTTCATTGCACATATATCTTTTCAGGGTCCAATTATAAAAAATAAAAGGCGTTCAGTGGATGAACCTAAAAATCTTCAAAAGGTTATTATTATTTATGATGTTATTAAGTCATATTAAGTCAAGTAATCTTTATCCAAATAGGGAAGTTTTTGTAACATTTGTTTCATTGCATATATATCTTTTCAGATAATGGAAGATGAATTTGTCACTGAACCCCTGCAGCTTCACGAGGTCTTGATGATGGTACATAACTTTGCAACCTTTAACGATTGTTAATATAAGATTAATACAAAAGTTATATATTTTGTTTTTCTGTGAATTTTTAGTTGTTTTATAAAGTTTTTTTGTTGGTAATTTTTTGTTACATATACAATTATAATGTAACCTGTTTTTCATTAAACATTATAAAACACTTCTATGTTTTATTCAGCAGTTTTTTTAATTTTTATCTTGTTTATACAGGATATTGCAATAAATAATTTTAATTATTTTCACAAATGTTTATTTTCACATTTTCTTACTTCGTAGTAAGTATCTTTCAAGTATCTGTTAGTCGCGATTTCGTTAATGAGCAATTAGCGTTAATACAATACAACAATGACTTTATTTTATTTTAATACATTACATTTTCCTTGTGTATATATATATACCATTTTTTATTACCAGAAACAAAAATATAGCGTTTTGTTATGTAAATAAAGATTATATTTAAGAAATAAAAAATATGCAAAAAAAGTCGAAAAATTATCCCAAAAAAAAAATTTCGTCTATTGAAATTAACATTTAAATAAGTTCTTTGTTAGATAATAAATCAAGTTAGTTTATACGTTTTTTTTTCTTCTGTCTTTCTTTAAGATACAAGACGGAATACCAGATATGAACGTAGTAGATACGGAACCATCTACCTCGAGAGAAACGGCAGTATCTCCCGTTGAAGATGTAGTAGAAAACATCTACAATACTGCTTTAACCTCACACTTCGAAGAACAGTTCATAAAACAATCACTTCCCGATGAAGACCAATTGGCAAACGTTTGTTAGTAACATTTATAACATTGACAGATAAGAATTCCTTTCCTATATTTATTGATAAAAGCCTAGAATAGGTAATTGGTGAATTACTTGGTGTGTGTTGTATTGCATTGATCCAACGGTCAATTTTACAATATATACATAATGTCCTGCGGTCTCTATCAATGTCAGTGTGTTGTCTAGTTAGAATTTTTTCTTAAAGATAGTTTCGTTAGGAGATTAATATTTCTTAATCTGTTTTTCTTTCCTTTCAGGGCAAGACATTACAGATATTAATACAAATGTCATATTTGAATACCCTGCAGAGTTATTGGACGACATGTTGGATGTAAGTATAACTAGGATTTTATAAGTACGTATATATAACTGTATAAATAAAAATGTTTTGATAACTAATTAGATAGCAGTAAGTGCAAACGAAGGGATAATAGTAAAAAGAAACTAGCCGTCCATCACTCAACACCTTTTTTTTTGTACAGATAATATATGCTGCGTTGTATTAGTTTTTGTTTGGCGTCTCGTTTAAAAATGTTCAAACCATTGTAGCTTTTAAGGTGGGACATCGACAGTTTCCCCGACTGTACAGACGCGAAGTACAAATCATGTTAATAACGAATGCACCTCTACCCATAAACATCCGGTATGCAATTTGCGTTGCCTTTAAATCGTATTGCACGGAACGAGCGGACCACTTCAGGCCTCTTAAAAAAAAGACGTGTCATAGAATCTTTTACATTATTTTTATTTTATATTTACGTAGTTTGTTTTTTTTTTTTAGGAAGAAGAAGCCAAAAATGCGGCTTCTAGTAGGTTTTTCAAAGCTAGACAAATGACCCCACGGGTTACCAAGAAGAGAACGAATAAAAAAAACGATCCAAACGAAAAGTAATAGAGGAGCTAATTAAAAAAAAACTGCTAAAAAAACAAAAGCAGCTCCTTGATCCTATTGCTAATAAGTTGTTTGAAGGTACTTTGATCATATTATTTAAGAATGTTACTAAAATTATATGAATGTTAAATAGTAGACGTATTACTAAAACGTCTCTTAAAAAAATCATATTGATTAGTTAAAGCGATAAAAACAAACAAATTATAATAACATATTGTAATGAGATATCTGAATCAGCATTTAATAATTCCAAGTATTCCGAAACAAATATGATCGCCTTGATATGAGATACTCTGTTTATAAAAAAATACCAATATTAATTAATTGCATGCATTTGCGAATAACTTATGACGCGCATTGTCCTTTTTACAAATAAGCAATTAGCGAATGTTGCTGATGAAGCTTTTGCGAAGTAACGTGGCGTATAAAACCATTGTACCGCACTGTATGAATGTTTTCCTTTGTTGTTAACTATTTTATTCTTAATGTGCTATAGACATTCGATTTTCGGCGTTCCCTTTCACAAATTTTAATTGATGTTTTAAATATATACTTTAAAAAGGTTACTTGTTTTGTAATTTTATTTATTATCTTGAAATGTTACATTTAGAATTTAATTTACTTCAGAACTTTAAATGTTAGTTATCTTACTAATCTTACTAATATTATAAATGCGAAAGTTTAGATGGATGGATGGATGGATGGATGGATGTTTGTTAGAGTTTGTAGCCTAAACGGCTGAACGGAACTGGATGAAATTTGGTATAGATGTAGAACGTAGTCTGGAAGAACACATAGGCTACTTACTTTTGTTTTTTTTAATTCCACGCGGACGGAGTCGCGGGCGAAAGCTAGTCTTGTTATAAATTATATTATATAAGTTTCTCTTAGATTTAGGACATCAATTAAACAGATTAATAAATGTAATTGATCTAAATAAAATTTGGTTATTTCATTTCATACCCTATATTTAAAGTCATGATTGAAAAAAGGCATACAAAGGAAGAAGTGTTATTTTTTTTTAAAAAAGGGCTCAAAACAAAGTTTAAAAAATGTTACCTACTACTATTATATAAAATTCTCTGGGAATAGTCTGGAAGAACACATAAGATATTAATTTTTTTTAAAAGGCGGACGGATTCACGGGGAAAGCTATAATAGTAATTACTTATTGTACTCACTACTAAGAGCGTGCGCACGCGTTTCAGAGACAGCGGAATTTATTGTTAAAGTAGCCTAAATTATGCCCGTCCATTTCAGCTACCCTCCAGTAAAAATCACGTCAAAATCGGCCCAGTCGTTTTGGAGAGACAGACAAAATTTTAAATGCGATTTTCCTTCTTAGCAACGCAAATACATCTTTCTTTCGAATTTTTTTTTTCGATATTACATACAAATAATCCAATTTTATTATAAGTATAGATGCCTTTTATTGTCATGTACATGTAAAATCTTTTTTTTAATTGAAACTTAACAACTTATGTATGCAGTTGGCGGCATGTCTTGATGAATAAAATAACAGTGGATGTCTATCATGGGCACAGTCACTTCTGGCGTGTTGTAGCTACGGTCGCGTCTACGACCTTCGTAGACAACAGCTACAATTTAAAAATAAGTAATGCAACACTGTATTGATTATTGCCTGTTTCAAATATTTTTAGACCGTGGTTATTTTTGTATCTTAAACAATTATCGTAGGCAAAATGAAATTTCTTTTAGATGTCGTACAGGTTGGAGTTTCGCTAGTTGAGCGATTTCCACAATACTCCATTTTAAGCATTTGATTTCTGTCTGAACTGCCCTTTTAAACATATACTAACAACTGGTAGGAACTTCCGCATTCCCCGCATCCAAAACTTTATTACGGGTAATTTTCTTCCGGCAACGAAGGATGAAAATATGGAATTTATGTCTATTTTTTTCTAACCCGGTGCGCCGACCCTACGGGAGTAGGATAAGGAGGAGGTGATGATGATGTCTATTTTTTTGTACACACACGTTCTTTACCATAAAGTCTACAAGTACAGTAATGATTCAGGAATCTTGGTCTATGTCAAATTATTAAAAATATTTTAAAATTCGATTTTAGGGTTATGTTTATAGGTTCGCGATGTGTCATTACTAATATTAGATAAGAATTATTCACTACAACATCAACTATGAATATGAATTTCTGAACACAGACTTAATGAGACGAGTCTTATAGCTGTTAGGTGGATAAGGTTTATATAATTGTATCGACGAGCCCCGACTTCGCGCTAAGTATCAAGCCATTCATACCTATATGTACATATGGCGGCGCGACGTGATGGCGGCGACTGTCTGCGATGGAGCATTTTCTTCGTGAACGAACTCATTTATTGATCTATGCTTTAATTTGTGAAGGGCGAGTTATGATTTGTTCGCAGTTTTATTGTTATATTATAAGGTGATAAACGAGCAAGCGGCAACCCTAATTCGGCATAATAAAGAAAACTGTGTGTGATCCACTAATGATATTGCGCCTTTATAAAATTACATTTTATTATCCAATTAAAATTGCCTCTTTGACATATATTTTTTTAAATCGTTGGGTTTTATGTAGAAGGATCATTGTTTGAATTGATACTTTTTTTTAGTAGAGATACTAAGATTCGATTTCATGTATTGCATTGCAATGCAAGCTTAGGAATATTTTTATATGTCAGTTTTTTAATTACTGTAGTTATGCTTTGTTTTATCTTTTTTTGATCGACTTCCTAAAAGAAGGAAGTATTCAAGTCGTTTGTATGTTTTTTTATGTGTGTTACGCGATAGCTCCGGCCCTGGTGGACCGATTTTGAAAATTCTTTTTTTATCCTAAAGGTAGTGCTTGCAGGTGGGTCCCGTTTTTTTTAATTTTTGGAGTCAAAGACTACGCCGTAGTTAAATAGTTTAGCTCAAAATCGCTGGACGAAATTTGGGGTCTTTTTTGCTTTCTTTGCTTACATAGCCTAAACTACAAGATATACATAAAAATGATGTATGGAAGAATTGTAGCCCTTTAAATTATCTAAATTGAAGTCCGCGATAGCATATATCTATCTATTAAGGTTGTCGCACAATAACCACTTTTTTCATTAAAACATCGATTGAAATCTATACCCCACTTACAACGCTATTACTCGTGTTCGGTATGAATCCTTATCCAAATAAATATGTCCATAATCAAGAGAATTTAATGTAGATTATAAATGCTCTTTGAACTATATAATTCCAATCAATAGTTTAGGAGATATCATAAGAACAAAATTACGAGTCGCAGAAAAAATTACCAATTTATGACAAGTTTTCTTTCTTGGCTTACGAAGCCTAAACTATAAAACTTTGTAAGACTATAAGAATTGTAGCTCATCAAATTAGCTAAATTAATGATGAGTGTATGATCGCAACGATGTATTGGTTCTTTAGTTAATTTCTTAGATAACCGATTAAGATAATTCATTCTTTGTTTGAAAGCTAGTGATTATCATATTGCGATTATTAGATGCACTAAAAATTGAGAAATAAATAAACATTTTAATAAAAAAACAAAACCGACTTCCAAACAAAATACATTTAAAACAAAAAACTCTCGAAAAAAAAATAAGACTAAAAAGTAACGAAATAATTCCTTAAAATTACTTAAACCCACTAAATCTCACTTATTGTAGCTGTTAAGCTACAAACCTGAGCTACTAAAGCTGTGCTTAAGTCGGTGTCAGTCAAGGTAGATTCATTACTTAAATGTTACTATATGTTCAATTGTCAATTGTAATGGTAAAAATGTAGAAAGCCTTATGTAGAAACATCACTGCCTATCTCGGCTGACACCGACATCAAAGTACTCGTAATAATAATTGTACAATATAGACATAACAGCTACAATAAGTGAGATTTAAGGTTTAAGTAATTTTAAGGAGTTATTTCGTTACTTTTTAGCGTGTTTTTTTTTGAGAATGTTTTGTTTTAAATGTATTTTGTTTGGAAGTCGGTTTTGTTTTTTTATTATTATTAGTATAATAAAAATCTCTAACATCAGCCCTTGTCGCTACGGAGGGTGGACATACAATTATTGGTATATTTATACATCAACGAATTTTTGAGTATTGAAAATGAACACTTTTGCGATCGAAGATAAACTTTTAAAAGGAATCAGCGAAACGGTCAGACTGTTCATTAATATTATTGCATCAAATGTTTCATATCATTCCTTTTCTCTTTGATGTCAACCTTTCTGGTTTCCATTAACTCATTTAGTTTTATCTATAAAAAATAAAGCAATACAAATATAGACAGCAAGTCTGGGCCTTTAAGATAGGCACAGCTATCGCTGTTAGACCTGTCACAAAGTATATAACCTGTTTAGCTGTTTTTGGTATGAAGCAATCAATATAGATTTATAGTAACTTTGTATCCATTTAATACTAGCTGTTGCTCGCGACTTTGCCCGCGTGAAATTAAAAAATATAGTCCTTGTTACTCACAGATAAATTACCTTTCTAACGGTGGAAGAATTTTTAAAATCGGCCCAGTAGTTTTTGCGTGAATCAAATACATACAAAAATACAAAGTTTTCCACTTTATAATATTACATTAGTAAATATTACTTTGTATACTTAGGAAATATTTCAAACGATAATATTGTATCGACGAGAATAATGCTCACGCAATATAGTTTTTCGAAATAAAAAACATCATAAATGATTTAACAAGTATTTTAGTATTAATATAATAGTGGCCCTCAGGGATGAGAAAAGGGTCCAGGAAGTGGGAGAGAGAGAGAGAGATTATAGTAGTAATTCAGTATTATATCGTAATCTGTATGTCTAAAATGTAGTCAGATTTTTATTTAAGTTTTTTTAAATAATAAAACCTGCTTTTATTAAATTTGTGATATAATTTTGTACGGCAGCATTGTTCTGTATTAGGTTACCTGTTCGTGGAACCTGCCTTTATTCAGGTATTCAATTAAAGCCTGTGAAACACAACAAAGGGCAGACGCATTGGATTCAGGGGGAGGTGGGAGATAGGGAGAGGCTTAAATCTCTCTCCCTTCAAAATCATCGGAATTGGTCTATTTCAAATTTAATTCTGATATTGTGTGGTAGTTTTTATTCATGAATCCCTGCCGTCCGCCCGCCCGCCGCCCCTCTCCCCCGATTCAAATCCACGCCTGAACAAAAGGTTACATGTCGATATAATTAAACGAAAGTTTATTTTACATAATTTTATTTGAATCATTTGAATGCATGTTAACAAACATCGAATATTTCTAACATCAAAGTGTTCATTGATTATAATTAATTAAACGATTTCTTATATTTTGGCTGGACTACACACCAGTGGACAGTGGTGAAACATATGTCAAAATAGAGTGATAACATAATCTTTATACTGTAATGAAAGTTCGACTGAATTAAGTCTATCATTTAAAATCTCGTGATAGTTTCTATAGTTCACCAAAGTCAAATAACCGAAGTAACATTTTTTTTATATTTCTATATTTGATAAGTAAATCAAACTTAGTAAATAAAAAAAAATTGACTCCTCTTCATTATTACTAAAGCATTACATCAAACAACATATTATTTATTCTCTTTGAAATTGACGCTCTCAGAAAAATGTAAGAAATAATAAGTAAAATTAAATCTACCTTTCTTAAACTTATGACATATTTTTTATGTCAGAAAATTAAATTCTATCTTAACTATTTAATGTCTTAACCCTTAAATACCTGAAGTTTCTTTGATACCGGGGTTCTAGATTGGGCACCTACAATCTTTATTTTAATATTAAGCTGCTTACATATTACCTTTGACTTATAATATTTAAGTTAGAAAACAAAAATTGGCATATCACGAAAATATATAAAAATATCGTTTTGATTTTTTTATAATATTATTTTTTTTTCCTTAAGTAAAAAACGCGATAAAGGGTAAATATTATACATTTTGTAATTCGATTTAAAAAATCAGGCTTTTAAGGGTTAATAAACTTAATGATGCCTTCTTATTTTTACAGCACACATTATTTGAAAAAACATATCTTTATTACCAATGTTTTTAAATTTTAA
Organism: Papilio memnon; assembly: GCA_003118335.3. Lineage (NCBI taxonomy): Eukaryota > Metazoa > Arthropoda > Insecta > Lepidoptera > Papilionidae > Papilio > Papilio memnon. The sequence goes on from LD689125.1 coordinate 281,927, forward strand.
AGATAGTAATATATGGCTGATAAACTACACCTACCAGTGCTGGATTCAGCCAGCGCGGGGCCTGTAGCAAATTCTGTCAAGGGCCCCTTGATTTTCATTGATTAAAGGGTTAAAACATGCGTTTATCTAAACAGTGTTTTGTGGTAATAAAGTAAATGTATAAAGCTGTTTAAGTTCGCCATACACGGACCGTGTTGCAGCGACATTTGTATTGAAACAAATTGTCAATCTAATAATTGTCTTTGTCAAAATAGAGATTACAATGGGTATTAATTAAATATTAATTGCATTCTAAATCTAAGAAGCTGTTAATACAGAAATTTAGCCTGTATATGTCGGCTCTAATAGAAATATACAGTTGATAATTAGATATACATCCAGTATGTACACTGACAATGACCGTTATTATGATGATATTGATAACAAAACAATCACGAGGATACAAAAAATTAAGATTAATCTTACAAAAGAATACAATTTTTAATATTCATATTTCACTTAGATAATTATTGATTAAATGTACCATTGCAAAGAACATATGGTTGACGACAGGGGGTCGGCAGACAGAAAAACGAAGCCAAACGTTTAATGTTTATAAAACGTACTTACAAGACTATAATGATGTTGATTACACATAGATCTCTCCTTTAGCTTACTTGACTTAGTTTACAATTTTAAAAGCTACTCTCAAAAAAGAAAACAGAAGAAGTTTCCTTAGAAATGTTACTCGCCACTTGTTGCCGTTGAAAGTGACAATCTTTCTTTTCTTTAATCCTAAAATTAACCAAAGAGTTTATAAATTGATTAATATAATTATAATGTTATTCTTATCTTAGTCACATACTTACATTCAATTGTTCAGTGAAGGAGTCATATTTATCCTCATCGGTAAGGTAGACTGAGTAGTTATCGGTGTCCTCTAACTGCCGAACATTTGACTCCTCTGGAGCTGTGCAAAAAAATCAAAACTATAATTTATAATTTAAGAGTATAACGGCGGGAAATGATTGCTAATTTATATCGGATAATAATAATGATAATTGACTCCATTGGGACCGGTCCATCATCACGGACAGGACTATTCATGTAATTAAGCCTGATATCGTGCTGATGGAGCCGGCACAATCAGGGATACTTTTGATCAACATAACCATCCCCCATGACGAGAAATATAGGTCTTTGGATCACAATATCAGATTCGTGGGCTAGAATTATCGCGATAGTCATCTATTTTATTTCTCTCTTTCCCATTTCACTTATCATCATCATCATCTTCCTCCTTATCCCACTCCCGTAGGGTCGGCGCAACAGGTTTTTGTCCTCCACATAACTCTATCATACGTCATATCAGTCATCACTCCATTCTTATTATGTCACTGCAACTGACGTACTCCTACAAAAGGCTTTTGCAGAATATCAGCGCTTATTACTTCATAGTACTAAGCACATAATTGAGTAAAGGCCGTATCCATTCAGCATTGCAAACTTAGCAATTCATTCATAACTTTTATGCTTACTAATGTGTGTAAGTATTTTTTTTGTTCTTTATTTGTTTGTAACATTTTTTCCTCCATCATTACTTTGTCAACTGTGTAATTAAATGTACAATTTGTGCTTTCAGAATTGAATAATGACTTTATTATTATTTTTTCTTTTTAATGTCCTCTGGATCTCTAAGTATTGTGAGGTAGGGAAGGGTTCAAACTAAACTGGTTTCAACGATGAAAATATAAGTAGGATAACCTACAAAAAAAAGTGAGATCCCATGAAAAATATAAAAAAACCGTCGAGTCTCGCTTCCTCTACAAAAATGTGTTAGATGTGATGTAAAACCGAGTCATTTTAGTTAGTGTCTATTATGAAGCCTTGGCAATTACACGGCGTCAGTCTTCAAATTAACATACGAAACGGAAACGGAAATAGTTACGGTTCCCGTGGGATACACTGATTTTTTTTTTTCATATTTACTCGATAATTCTGCAATGGTTTAACATGTTTTATTGAATTTTGTTTTTCATAGTTCGTAATATTGCGCGAACGAAGTCGCGGTCAACAGCTAGCATACTCTAAAAGAGACAGCATCAAATAATGAAGTCATACAATAAAATAATCAGATTTACACTTGCTGATGTGATATGATATAGAATGATATGGGATATAAAGTACAAAAAATATTTAGTGATACTGACCGTTACGGCTCGACGTAGATCTATTGTTAACATTTATCCCTTCAACTATATTCAGCGGCATATCAACAATAGTTGGCACTGATGGAGTGGTAACAGGTATTGAAGGGAGGTTTCTAGAGTGTTCTGTCAGAGTAGAATTATTAGACGTTATCGTCTCTGTCACATTAACCCTTTGTCTCTTTGGCTGCGTTGGTACGCGTCTTCGAGGCATTGGCAGACATCGCCTACATGTACTCGATCTGGTAGCATTAGAAGCCGTAGCTATTGACCTTTTTCTTTGTCTTGACGGACCCGGCTGAACAAAAAGGTGTGAATCACTCGGCTGAGTAAACATATCCGAGGGATCCGGCTGATCAGGCTGATCCGACGGACCCGGCGCAACAGATATTCTCACCGGGCCCGGCTGGGCCGACTGATTCGTCATATTTGTAGTGTCGACGGTGTTCTGCATTACCTTACGATATTTTACTGGCAATAAGCTAATAGTATCATTTCTTCTTAAAACAAGAAAAGACAAATTTTCCGTATTAGGATTACTGAAGTTATAATGTATTGTTTTAATTACGTTAGTATTAGATATTTCCCCAGTAATATAAGTTATACGTATATCTTCCGAAGAATTACCCTTATCCATAAATATTGTTACTTGGAATCCACTGGATATGTTGGAATCTGAAAACAAAAATTATTTTTAGCAATACATCTCAATCAGTTTATTTGATCGTATGTTACAGCCAATCACCTGTAACGAATATACGGAGTGTTTCAATCAAAAGCTTCGTGGAGGTAGCGGATTACAATATCCATCGTTTAGGCCCAATTTACGTTCCACGATTTTCAGTAGATCTTAATTGCGCTTAACTGGGTAGAATTTTATTAAAAAAAGCCTAATTGCACTTCGGAGATGTTTTTTTTTCTACATTTTATTTAAAAACCTTGCCGATAGCTCAAGAAAGAAAAATGTAATTTACACGCGCTGTACAGTTTTATTTCTAAGTGGGTATGAGTCTAAAAAAAAAACTATTTTAAGCGACACTAACCGTAACTACTCAACACGTTCTTCGTAATGATAGATATGTTTATAGGTTCATTATATGCGTTTGTATTCGGAATTGTCGGTTCTTGTGTAGTGGTTACAGGTATTGTAGGGACTCTTATAAAGTGTACTGTAATTTCAAACGATCCAGGTATCGTCGACTTCGCCGCGTTAGCTATTTGCATCAACTGCTGATTTGACACGTCCCTTCTTTGAAACGGTGGCTCACATAACTTTACAATTGTACCTGTTATGCATTAGGAGTGATATATTTCAGGATAATGTAACTTGAATATGACCGGTTAAGTACACAATGATCTTGTTTATGTGCAGAATTTATAGCTTCATGTACTAATGTTATCTTTGTATTTGCTGGTAAATGAGTGATATCAGAAGTGATATTTAGTACTGGCATACTAAGGTGGTACCTTCTTCTATTAGTGTGTGGGCATATATGAACATAATAACATTTGATGTCTTGTTAAAATATAATACCGCTGTCTTTAACAGCAGTAAATTAAATACAATTAATTTGAGGTTTAAATTTATCTAAAACTCTACCATAATAAGAAATATTTGTTTTCACAGTAAGAGAACTGAAACGTGAATGACGCAAAATATCATCATCATAAGGAGATATTAATACCTTAAAGCTACCCAACATTTCAAAATCTGAAATTATTATATTCTATTTATAAATAATATAATATAATGTTAAATGAACTGAAATCAAGATTGGAAAAAACGATTTTTTTTAACAAAAAATTAAGTTACTCTGAACCATTGAAAATCGCCATTACATCAGGCTTAAACGGTAGGTGTTGAGGTCTTCAACCCCTACAAATCCTTTGCTTTGTTAGAAACACCCTGTACATGCCAATAGTCACATAGAACAAACAGATGTTTATTTTACATGTCAAGGCAATGTAAACAGTTTGACATGAAGCCGCCTAGAAAAATAATATAGAAAACTACCGCGTAAAAATGAGGCCTAAATCAAATTTATAACGTCCAATGAGTTATGAACTCATACAAAAATTAGGGACTATAGATATAAATAATTTGCTGTACAAAATGTACAACGAATTAACACTCCCTATAGGAGTATTAATTAATAAATCGTCAGCAAAACATGGAGCTGTAACTTGTTGCTTCTCAACTTGTTGCTTCAAACTTGTTTACGCCCTTAAATACTTTACGTTATTTTAGACTCATTTTACCACGTGAACATTATATATAAACAAATAATATTAAATCAAAAATTAAATTTTATTATATCAATAATAATAAATTATTAATATAATAATAATAAATTATTAATATTATAAATCAACGAAATAATCCCTTGATTTACTTAAACCTAACTTATTGTAGCTGTTATGTCTACATTGTATTACGAGTATATTAATGTTTTCTTTATTTTTAAACATTTTTAAAAAATTTCTACCTAACAATTACGTTCCATTAATTAATATCGTTTAAGTTCTGAATATATATTGACTGAAATCAACATCAAAGTAATAATAATTGTACAATATAGACATAACAGCTATAATAAGTAAGATTTAAGTAAATCTAGGAATTATTTCGTTACTTTTTAGTGCATTTTGTTTGGAAGTCGGTTGTGTTTTAAAAAAATATATTTTTCTCGATTTTTAGTGATTTTAAACATTGTAATATGATAATCACAAGCTTTCAAACAAAGAATGAATTATCTAAATCTTAATTTAACTAAATACCTAATACATCATTGCGATCATTCAGTACTGTGCGACCGCGCACCGCTGTTGGCCGGGGGTTTTAATATTTTAATATCTTCTAGAAAATTGGTTAGAATACTGTCAAAAAGCAATTATAATCTACGTTTAATACTCTAATCTGAAAACATATTTATTTGGATAAGGATTTATACCAAATAAGGATAAAAGTGTATTAAATGAAGTCGATTGCATTTATTTGACGGTATTCGCGAAACAAACGATTATTGTGCGACAACCTTAAGAGATAGATATATGCTATCGTGAACTTTAATTTAGCTAATTTGATGAGCTACAATTCTGCCATACATCATTTTTATGTAGGTCTTATAGTTTAGGCTACGTAAGCCCAGAAAGAAAACTTTGTTACAAATTGGTAATTTTTTCTGCGACACGTAATTTTGTTCTTATGATATCTCCTGAACTATTAATCGGAATTATATAGTTTCAAGGGTATTTATAATCTACGTTAAATTCTCTTGATGATGGACATATCTATTTGGATAAGGATTCATACCGAATACGAGTAATAGCGTTGTAAGTGAAAAAGTAAAAAAGTGGTCATTGTGCGACAATCTTAATAGATTTAGCAAATTTAAAGGGCTGCAATTCTTCCATACATCATTTTTATGTAAGTCTTATAGTTTAAGCTACGTAAGCAAAGAAAGCAAAAAAGACCCCAAATTTCGTCCCGCGATTTTGAGCTAAACTATTTAACTACGTCGTAGTCTTTGACTACAAAAATATAAAAAAAAATGGGACCCACCTGCAAGCACTACCTTTCGGATAAAAAAAGAATTTTCAAAATCGGTCCACCAGGGCCGGAGCTATCGCGTAACACACATAAAACTGGAAACTGTATTCTATTTTTTTATACAACAATAAAGATGTTTTATTTATTTATTTAAAAAAAAAAAAAAAAACGTACAGACGACTCGAATACCTCCTTCTTTTGGGAAGGCGGTCAAAAAATATAATATCACACATCTGCAAGTACCACCTTTCAGATAAAATAAAATAATTTTCAAAATCGGTCCACCGTGGCCAGAGCTATACCGTAACACACATAAAAAAATATACTGACGAATTGAGTACCTCCTTCTTTTGGGAAGTCGGTCAAAAATAGCTTAATTGGATTGTTGATATTTTATTCTAAAAGTCTTACGTACAGTTAAGATAGTTCTTAATACGAATAAATATTTACTAAATTATTACTACATGTAAATATAACGAAGAAACGAATCGCGAGCTTAAAAATATACGGTTCATCATTATTTAACACAAGATATCAATATCACTTCGCCGCGACGAATAAACAAAACATTGCTGAATAAAACTATGTGCGAAACATATGCGCGCGCCATCAATAAATGAATTCACATTAATACAATATTAAATAAATAAAAATATGAAACACTTCAATAATATTAAATAATTTAAGACGAAAATACAAATAATTTTATTATACACTTACCTTTAGATATTTATCGGGGTGCAATTTCGACTCGCTCTCGTAACAACCTTTACCACTGAATGCTCAAATTGGACTGAATTTCTCTCTCGCCCGGTAAACTGTAGAACACAGTGAACCGTAAAAGGTAGTATCTGCTATGTCGCTCACTCTTGTATATAAAGCTTGACTCTGAAATGAAATAAATAGTACATGCTCATTTCAGACATGTAACACAAATTACGTCACGGAAAGAGTTCTCTCAGGCATTATCGACTGATAGCTTAACCGGGTGCCTAATGAGCATGAGCAGATATGGCAGGGCGCAGATCACATCGATTATGTTTAATATAATTTTGGCTTACCACCTAGACCTCATAAAATTATGTGCTCATAATAAGCCTGTTGATAGTCTACTGGGGCTGAAGGAGCCAGATTTAAGTAAAAAAAAACCTACAATTTTAGGAGCAAGGGTTGAACGAATGTTTATATTTATTTTTATATAATTAACTTTACTCACCTTAATGTAACAATACAACGTTTTGTAGCTTACATTAGCATTAAGTCTGTAACGTAACACCATATTGCACAAGACTGCATTTTATTATACCTTCTAAATTAATATAAAGTATATAGATTATAAATGAATAACTTATTTAATACAGATACCAAATCATCCTCTTTTTTTTAATGAACAGAGAACAAAAAATAGTTCTACTACTTCGCTACTTCACTTGTTACTATGTCAAAGCTTAAACTTAAACTATATGCTTCTTAACTTAGGCAACAAAGAAGTGTGTGTTTAGATTAGTGTATATAGATTATTATTATTTTATAGATTTCGGTTTGTATAGGTAGTAAAATATAACGTTAGAATTTAAACATGTCGGTCATGACGATGCATAGTACAAGTGCGAGCGAGACGGCTGCATCATATTGGCCGCTTGTGGGAGCGAGACATCCGTGACGATGCTATGACGCATGTAATTTGACTAGCTTAACGAATCTTACAAATGTAAAAGTAAATTTTCTAGTTATTGTAATTGTGTTATTAAGGTTTTGAAATTGTTGTCAACTGTTTAAAAAGATGTTATTACTTGTTGGTAATACAAATTTTCAATGTAGCAAATTCCGATGTTACCGTTAGTATTAAAAGTCAGGTATTGTGTAAAACGGATAAGTTTATGCTGTAATGATAAAATATTATAATATTTTAATTGGAAATTAAACTAGAAACATTTATGTAATGGAAATTAAGTATTTCCTTAGGATGTAAAAAAAAATGTCTTTATTGATTTTCAGTGTTTTGGCCGTGTGTAGATCGAAATTGGCGACAAGTTGTACAGGGGGAGATGCGGTGTGCATACGAGGTCGCACTTGGCGACATGGTTTTGCGGAGGCAGGGAACGCCAAGTCGCGATAGACGACATGGCCCTTTCGGGGAAAAGGTGACGTATGCCACCGGGTCGCGGAAGGCGACATGACTCTGCGGGGAAGGCAGAGGGGACAGGGTTCACTGGTCGCGGTAGGCGACGTGGCTCTGTCGGGAAAGAGGTGGCAGAGAGGTCACCGGGTCGCGGAAGGCGACAGCACTCTGCGGGAAAGGCAGAGGGGACAGGGCTCACTGGTCGCGGTAGGCGACGTGGCTTCAAGGTACGGCGACAACCAGGACGCTAGGTCGCCTAGGGTTGTATGGTTTTGGGAGTTAAGAAGTTATTGGAAGTTGGTGAAGGCCAGATCGTTTTATATTTGTAAAAGTTTATTAAAGGTTAGTTTTGTTTTGATTGTGTTAAATTTCTTCGGTTAGTAGGATTGAGAAGGTATTTCTTTTGTTTTTGTTTCCTTAATTGTAATAACATATATTTATCCAACAATAATTAATGTAATCTTCTTTCTTCACTTGATTCTTTGTTTGAAGGTTTGTAAAATAATATTTTATTAAGTTTAGTAGTTTTTATTCATAGTTGCTTGTAAATTGATTAAAATAGATATAAGTATATTCCTTTGTCTTTTTCAATTGTATTAAAATTAATATGATTTTAGTGGTATCCATGGGCCTAATGGAATAATCTTGTAATGGTATCTAACTTTTTTTTTATTATTATATAATGTTTTAACATTTTAACTGCAACACGGACGTTTTGAGTTTTGCATTGACTTGTAATAGTAAAATAATTAGAATGTGTGACTATCTATGGTTTAGTTTTGTGTAGTTACTTTGTTCTTGAAATTTTTGACGGATGACAAAGTTGTTTGGAAGACAAAAACCCGGTGCGCCGACCCTATGAGAGTAGGATAAGGAGGGGGAGATGAGATGATGATGACCATTTTTCTTAACATTTTAATACTTGAGTGTTCCTTAGACTTTTTTGATGTGTTTAGTTGAGGGCAACAATGTCTTGTAGTTTTCATACAAATTATATTTCAACAAATATATTTTCTAAAAGAGGTCTAAAAGGCAAAATTTAAAACATTTTTTTACTAAAACTATACATGTTAGGTAAATTCAATATAGTGAAAGGCAATTTGAATATAAACATACAATAATACAACTTATTGTGATGGATGGTATTTTCACCACTTTTCAAAGAAAACATTTAAAAATCAATAAATTTGAACTGGCAACAATAGTTTAGAATTAGCAGTTAGTACTATGTTTTTTTTTGAGTGGATAACCCCGAATGGGTTCCTAGATATCATGGCGGCGATCAAATAAAGGACGGCGTTTGTCATTAGATGGTCGATTGATGCGATTTGGTAGTGCGTTAATCTCTGTAAATCTTTGTAATCCGTTCAGATAGTGTTGTGCAGTTGTCACTAAACATTGAAGGACTGTGTTACTGATATTAGACGATTATTATTTAATTGTCTCCGACATATGCACGCCCACAATTGAGGATAAGTTACCATCTCTATGTAAATATCATTGCGTCTTTTTTTCCACTAAAAAGTAACGAAATAATTCCATGATTTACTTAAACCGCCCTTATTGTAGCTGTTATGTCTATATTGTATAATTACTAATACTTCGATGTTGACGTTAGTCAAGATATATTCAGTACTTAAACAATACTAAATAACGCCTTATCTATAAATGTCTACCTCGAGTAACATCGACATAAAAGTAATAATAATTGTACAATATAGACATAACAGATACAATAAGGGAGGTTTAAGTAAATCAAAGAATTATTTTGTTGCTTTTTAGTGTATTTTGTTTGGAAGTCGTTTTTTTTTTATCTGAGCGTAGCTATAATGTAAAGTATACACGTTTTTGGTTATAAACTATAGTTTAACATTAAGTACGAGTAGTAATGTGTGTCTAAACCTGTTGAAAATTTAGTGTGGCATTTTAGATCACTAGAGAATTTTAGAGTCAGAAAATTGTGACTAAAAATTGTTTAAAACACGGCTGGTGGGTTAAATTCTGGACTCAGTGGTGCCTGCAAAACGGTAGCCAAACTCAATAATAATAATAATCTGAGGTGGCTGGCTCAAATTCAGAAAGCGGTGCTTCTCGACACCGCCCAAATTGTCCGCCGGTTTCTCTCCCTTTCCCCCTAACCCTCGGCCGTCTGGTCGCCCCTGCCGAGGTAATCCCGTCTGGCTGGTATTATTTATATTTATTTCATTTATATAAAACCATCCAAACGGAGACAAAACTATTTAAAAAGAATAATAATAATAATTCTTTATTTCAAGCCTAAACATAGCTCATAAAGTTATTAGTAAGTTTCTTATATTACGTAAATGCAGACCTAAACTTTTTTTAAGAAGATTAGTAATAGATTAAAAACAAAATGACTTGGGATAGAGAAATAAGAAGGAAAGTTGAGGAGGTTTATGGCCTGCTTTGCCTTTTCGATATGAGCTAATTAAAAACATACTAATCTTGATCCACTCCTTGTGGCCGGCGGGAAAGTTAGCAGGTCAATGTTGTCACATATAGATGTCGCCTTCCGTCCTACTTATTACTAACTAGCTTTCGCCCGCGACTCCGTCCGCGTGGAATTAAAAAAACAAAAGTGAGTAGCCTATTTGCTCTTCCAGACTATCCTCCACGTCTATACCAAATTTCATCGAAATCAAAGTCTAACAAACATCCATCCATCCATCGCTGTCGAACGGAATAAATAGTATCCTATGTCCGTCTCCTGGCTCTAAGCTACCTCCTCACCAATTTTCAGCTATATCGGTAAAGCCGTTCTTGAGTTATAAATAGTGTAACTAACACGACTTTCTTTTATATATAATATATAGATTTATGATAAATGCCATATATTGGTAATAAGGCGCTTTACGTACTCTCCCTGCACAGGGCAGGCTTTTTATGTCCATTTTATTTTCGCCATTTCGACGCTGAAGGTAGAGTTGGTAGCAATGACCTTCATGAATAGACAGACTGTAAACTGAGGTATTTCGTGCCTATTTGATTTTCGCCCTTTTTGTGCAAATGGTTGCGGTGAAGAGTTTTCGAACTAATAGACTTAGATAGACATAACTGCCATTAACATCAAAACTCGCGTTGAGTTGGAACGAAGCAAACGCTGTCATTTCCAAACGATGGACTATTTATCGATGAATTTTATCGTTAGAAATGTATTAAAGAATCATGACGTTGGAAACATATAAAATATCATCATCATCATCATCATCACCAGCTCACTATACGTCCCCACCGAGGGGCTCGGAGCCTACCCTACAGTTAAGGGTAACTAGGCCATAGTCAACCACGCTGGCCAAGCGCGGGTTGGTTGACTTCACACATATCTTTGAATTTCTTCGCGGATATGTGCAGGTTGCATCACGATGTTTTCCTTCACCGTAAGAACGTCGGGTAAATTATGTACATATGAAAATTTGAAAAATCGAAAATCACATTGGTACATGGCGGCGGGATTCGAATCCAAGACCTGTAGACTACAAGTCAAGTGCTTAAACCACTGAGCCACCGACGCTCTGAAATATACCAACATTAAAAAACAAAATACAGACGAATTGAGTATCTCCTTTTGGGAAGTCGGTCAAACAGTCGGCAATCTGACGGTTATTGCCTTCATTTTATGCATCGACTTTTCAAACGCCGACTGTGAATCTATAAATATATGATCGAGGCCTTTATATGGTAAATTTCCTCAGTGGTCATTTACCTCACTAAGTTTACGTAAATTCAAAATTGCAAACACTACCTGTTTTTTTTTATATTATTTTCTTAGTCTGTACAGATAATAAAATAGGTGTGTTTGTATATTATATCGAAAAAAAAAAACAGATTTCACGAAAATGATGTATTTGCGTTGCTGACAATAAAAATCGCCTTAAAATGTTTGTCTGTCCGCAAACTTCGTACTTTAAATACTAATAATAATTGAGGAAAGTCATGTGATTATAATACTACGGCAAATACTTTGATTTTAAACTAGACTGTACTCAATTTCATCATCATCATCATCATCATCAGCTTTTATCAGCCCACTGCTGAATATAGGTCTTCCCCAATGCTTTCCACTGCAAAACAACCATAAGCAAAAGAGGTGTTGCCACTATACTTGTCAGGAAATTAAACCGTCACATTTTTATCAACATGGACTTGTACAGTAAAAGTCAATACAACAACCGCATCCATTGGTTTTTCAATTATACCCATTCATTTTTAGTACACCGGAAATTAAGGCGACAACATGACGTAGTTTCACACAGTAAACGGTATTGAACTATCCGTAATATACTCGTAGACCTGGTACTTTATGACATTGACAGTTTTTAAAGTTACCAGCAAGCAAAAGATTCTTTTGAAATTCTCACCATTTGCAACTTATGACCCGGGTGCCTGTAGTAATTTTTTACTATTTAAATTGATACATCTTCACAAATTGATACAGATTTAGGATTATTCAAGCAAAGACGAGGTACACTTTATACATTTTTGTTCAGAACTAACAATAACAAGTACTCGTAAGTTAGTTTCATCATGCTCATGGCTAATATCAGTAAATAAAACTAGATTTTAGATCAGCATATATGAGGTTTTTTCAGGAAATTCGAAATTATAAAAAATGGTCACATCCACCCATGCAGCTCCCGATACCTCATTGGTCAAAATATGACGCTTTCAAGGTGACATTGCTAGTTCACAAAATTGCTAACTGCCTTATGATCCTTGTAGATCAATAATATCATCTGTGATCTAAACATTATTTACAGTATTGGTTGCCATGAAAACATTTTATATTATAGTTTCTCGACTACCGTTGTGTAAAATTGGGTCGCGTATATATTATGTAAGAATAATGTCTTATCAAAATTCACGTACTTTATTTTAAAGTGGAACTGACCGCCATGTCCCGAGAGAACAGCTATATATGAATTATTAAAGTATATTTTAATTTCAACATAATTCCATCGAATTATATCTCAATAGATGTATTCGATCGCCAAATTTATTCCTAAGCCCGCTTTTCACACCGTCATAACTGAAATGTACTGTGTAACTGTCGTGTGCAGGAAAAATTTTAACGATCGAAAAATGTACAGTTACTGTTTTGCCTGCACATGTCAATTTTAACGGTACAGTTCAATGTGTTCAGTTAATATTGACCGTTTCTATACTTCATATCTAAATCTATATGGTTTTAGCTTCTTAGACTTATTCCTTTTCAACTTACAAAATGACGGAAAGTGAAAAATCATAGAGTAAGAAGGGGATTCTACTAATAAATTTCCACTCGCTACTTTGTTAGATGAGAGGTCATAAATAATGTTAATCGTTTGAGTGTAACTTAAAATAGCGTCTATATTGGTGTAACATTCCATCCTTTCATATTCCGTGCAATTGGGAACTGTGATAATTTGTTTAACTTACTCTATTATACCTACTTCGGTTTATCCAGTTCCTCAGTTGTGGTCGTGACGTGCAGTCGACGATTTGTTGGTACCTACATCCGGAACAATTTATCGAATAGTGGTAAGGTAGAATAGCGATAATGCTGGGTTGGGAACGTCTAATTTTGCATGACTGTTATCGAGCTACAGGAATACAATACAATGTTCTGATGTTATCTGATACGTATAATATAAACATTATCTCTATGTACAATATCATACATTAGTACCTGGTCTAAGAGTACGCACTTAAAGTTCAAAGTGTTATCTATAACTTATTAAAATTTTCGTGAGACATTATACTATATGAGTTATAACACGGCCAAACTCACGTGAAAACACTGCGGTGTACGCCAAACAAAGTACGCCCACAGGTTGTTGAGCGCGTCCCGGCATACTTGCCATACGTGCGGGGGATAACGGACCGAATTGGTCACCTGTTACGCCGGAGATGCAGCATCAGGACCATTTTCCGACCCCTGACACAGATAAAGAACATCTTACGGTCCCCTAAAGACCGGGACCCTCTGGACAGCCCTGGAGTCTACATAATTCCCTGCGATTGCGGTAAGAACTACATCGGAGAAACGGGGCGCAACATTAATACCAGACTCTCCGAACACATACGGAGTATTCGCAAGCTCGACAGCAACAGCTCGGCGGTGGCGGAACACGCCCTTGTCTCCGACATGTCACATTATATTAGGTTCGACAAAGTAAAAGTGCTAGCCCGTGAGAAGAATTTTGTATCCCGCAAGCTCCGCGAAGCCATAGAAATCAGTCGTCGTTCTAATTATAATAGGGATAAGGGTTGGGTTGTACCACCCGCTTGGGATCCAGTATTGCTAACTGCGAAACGTAATAACATCGACAGTGTTGATGACAGCGTAGTGGACATTGTCAGTGTATTTTGTGCCTCCGTGAACAATAACACCAACAACTCTTCAGTTTCGAGTTCGTCTCCACCGACGCACGGCGTACCCCCCGCACCCCCCGCGCCCCCCGCCCTGTCGAATCGCGCGTTGCGGGCGTTGGCACGCAGTGACCGTCGCGACGCGATAGCGAATAAAGCCGGTAACCACTCACCCTGAAGAAGGACCCCCGACGGTTCTGAAACTGGTCGATGCCTAAACCGGAGTGTTTTCACCTGAGTTTAGCCGTGTTATAACTCATATAGTGTTATCTATACTTAATATAATAAAGCGTAAACACACACCTCTTTGTTGCCTAAGATGTCAGTAATTACAGCATATTTTTGAATAATTCCTTTTTTAATAAAAAGCCCTACGCTTACGCTTACGTCACGCTTTAGGCTATATATTTTCACGCCATTAAAAGTGGGGTAAATATTTTAGATAAAAACCCTAATGTGGGAAAGAGACCATAAGTTGCTGCCAACATCAAGGAAGCAAGATTGCCATGTTTTGTCTTCATGTCATGTCATTTTGACATTGAAAATTGTTAATTTGACAAATGTAAACAATAAAATAAAGTATTTATAATTTCACGCGGATGAAGCCGCATGGGAACAGCTAGTAACTTAATAATTATGAACTATGAAATCAATTTACTACGTCCACAATTTAATGCGCTTACATAAACAAAAAGAAACCCTCGAAAACATGAATTATGAAGTAGGTATAAAAATAGTGAGTGATAACAGTACGAAGGTCGGAAGTTGCTAATTTTGTTTACAGAATTGACAAATTCAACCCTGACCCTTATAACATTTTAAGCATGCATGTCTTCCGTGAGGGGATTCACGTATACATTTGGGTAAAAACCGGATGTAGGTATCCATACATATTTACTCGTAGGTAGCTTAAATGTAAGCCTTCTCAAAATATCGGATTTTGCTCTTTTGAGAATTTATCCTCTTGATACAAATTTTGCTCGGAGCAGGGGGGTCTAAATTTTCAATGTAAATAGCCATTGAAAATGTATCTCCCTAAGGGATCCATGTTTCAAATGTAACAGGCAAGAGGTGTACGCGCTCCGTCTGTCTCAACCACCAGCTCACCAAATGTATGATTTGTTGAACACGAGGTCTGCGGAGAATTGCTGGAAGCTTTATGGTCATTGTCAACATTTTGTGCAAAGTGATACAGTTGAGTATATTTGTATAGAATTCTTTAATTTGATATAACTACGATATAGAAAAAATGTTATAACAAAACCAACTCAAAAGTGACACTAAACACTCTAAGCCAACGCTATCCCATAACATATACTGTGATTACGCTCGCAACGTAAGATAGGTATCGTATTTGAAAACTCAACAGTTTACATCGTTTTTACAAAATAATTGCGGGCTGGTCTTGAAATACTTTCAAAATGTTAGAAACGTTTTAGGTTTTCACCATATATCTTTAAACATACGTAATTTCTGTGTTTTCGTTCAGTTTTGATTTTTTTCCCCACAGCAATTAATTCAGTTGACATCAAATTGCGACTGAAGTAAGCCGAGTATTGTAAATAACATCACAGTTATTAACAGTGCGTACTCTTATCGACTGCGAACTCTTAGACCCCTATAAGTTATTATTAGAACTATTGTAGGTGAAGTTATCTTTGCAAAATGTCGATAATTTATTCTTAAGTGCGCAACTAGGTTCTCGCTATTTGTCAGTAGATGGCTCGAGCAGTAAGAGCTGGTCGATTTTGACATATCCAAAACGTCATGAACCAAGCTTAGACATATGGTAAACAAA
>LD689125.1:299549-339146 GCA_003118335.3 Papilio memnon
GGGAAAGAGACCATAAGTTGCTGCCAACATCAAGGAAGCAAGATTGCCATGGTTTGTCATCATGTCATGACAAACCATGGCAATCCCATGCCCATCCATGACCCATATATGCTAGAATAATCTCTTTCCACAAGGGATCAAATGGATATGGCATGGGTGGTATAGCTTTAGGCTATATATTTTCACGCCATTAAATTTAGGGGGTAAATATTTTGTATAAAATCCCTAGTGTGGGAAAGAGACCATAAGTTGCTGCCAACATCAAGGAAGCAAGGTTGCCATGGTTTGTCATCATGTCATGTCATTTGAGAATTTGACAAATGTAAACAATGAAATAAATTTTTTATAATTTTACGCGGATGAAGCCCCAAGGGAACAGCTAGTTGTCAAATAAAACTGATTTATTTTTCTGACATATTTATTAATGAAATACAGATAATAATTTCTTCATATTTTAATAAAATTATATGTTAACGTTTAAAAACAACATTGGTAGGCTTGTAAATTAACATATATTGGAAGTTACAATTTCAACAGTTATAAAAATTAATTAAATGGCATCACTTAATACACAGGCTTTGATGAAAGGAAAAAAACTTATGATAAAACTTACAATCAGTTCTGGTGACTATACGATACAATTCAATGTTATACGAAACTGGCGTTAACGTACATTTCCAAAGCACCACGCCTTTTAAAACATTGAACTTTAAAGAGATCTTTTAAGGAAAACTACATGATAACGTAAAGTTTTGAAATTTTCCAATGAACCTTAAACTTTATTTTATTTATAATTTCGCGACATTTCCAAACTATTTCGTACCTCGCTGGCTACCGAGCTCTGATCTTTATGCCTTTATTTAACAAATTTGTAGCTCCGAATACTATCAGTTGGAATCTAAACATTTTTTGTGAATATCGGCTTTAAAATTCTAAGATATGGAATCCCAGTTTCATATTTATAATGTAGTACAGCTTATATTCTACTAAATACATTATCTTACTTATTTCTTTTACATAATAGAAAGTTTTATTACAATTTATAGTCTATGTATAAAGATAGATTTCAATACATAGTGACAGTTCACGGGGAATTTAGTTATCACGATTAACTAAGTTAATAACAATAATTAAAATTTTTGTTATAATTTGGTATCTTAGCGGTTTTTCACATGTTTTAAATCATTAATGAATTTTGTTGTTTGTACATTAATTACATGAAATTCAAACCAAGGAATGAAACTTAATATTAATTTAGCCTCGATGCCGTGTTCCATTTTTTATTCGGAATAACAAAAAATATAATAACACAAAATAATGTAATACACGTGAAATATAAAAGCTATTTGAGCGCTGAGAAAAGTTTGACAATAATTTCGTGTTGTGAACAAAGAACGTTTCCCATCTGGGACAAAAAAGTTTTAATATATGTCAATTACTGTTTCAACTAGTGTCGTAATTATAGTGAAAATGTTTAACGTACGTTTTAACACAATTCTTTTAATTTAGTTGATACTTTTTCTTTTGTTATCCATCAAATTTGGCTTACAGGTTTTCATCGTAACATTTATATCAATTACATATTTTTAATCATTTTATCTGCTAACTTAATTATTATAGGACAAATATGTATATGTTGTTTTTTTTACAAGAAACAACATATTTTTAATGAGAATGTAAATACTAACATATTTATTTTAACAACGATCACTGGATTACATATTTGTATTTAAATGCTTCATGGTTCAATTAATACGTTCGTATAAAATAATATTATAAAAAATCAGTCTCAAAATACGTATGTTGCTAACGTTACATGAGATTTAATCCATCGGATTCTTACATTATAACGACTGATATTTTAATTAAAAAAGACAAAAGAACTAAAATAATAGTATTAACTTTCTTTGGCCTGACACATAAAATGAACAGATATCCCGGTTTAATTTTAACTTAAAAATTACAAAATAATTGAAGATCTCACCAGTCTTATTTTACAATATTAAAGTTTATGGCTATGGTCAAAATACGCAAACATTGACTCTTACTAAATGCTTTAAGAATGAGCAATTTATTTCATAAGTAGAGATTGAGAAATCATTAAAATTTGATTTAGACATTGATGTCAAGACAGGATAGCCTAGTAAAGGCAATATTACATTGTACTTATTTCAACAAGCATACTTTATACAATGAAATAATTACATCAATGATAAACATTAAAACCAACAAGTAATTATCTAATCTACATCAAATACAATTCCTTCATTTATAATGAGGACCGGTAACTTTCATTAATTTCATCCAATAAAACATTAATTGTTTTTGATTTATCGATGTTATATTGTTCTGCGAGAGTTCGTACCACAGAGGAACTTGAGAAACTTGTGTTCGAGGTTGAAGGCATTTCAGCACTTATTGGGTTCTGCATTTCTGTTGGTAATTCGAATCCCATACCCGTGTGTGTTACAAAAGGATCTTGCGATACTGACAAAGGTTGTTCTTGTTGCTCCAATGTAGAGTCATCAGGGAATATCTTTAAATAATTTTATAATTAAATGAAAAAATAAATAAACAACCTCCTGAAACACAGTGATTACTAGCTCAGGAGACAGAGTCCCACTGACAGTACTAAACTGTTTTTGATCAATAAAGGATTTTTTTTTTATTCAACTTCACTTTTGACTAAAGACAAAAAAAAATGCTAATTGCGGATATGAAATATATAGTAAATATCATAACTTTTTCGCAGATAATCGGCACAGCAGTTAATTAGATAAAACAATAGCAAAAGTTTAAGTTAGCAATATGAAGTATATGTCAGCGCTTCGATAGAGTACCTTCTTCAAATCATTCGCATACTTTATGTACATACGCTAGCTGAATCTACATGTAGTACATATACTCGTATAAACGAGTAAAGTGTCTGACTCAACTATCAACGCACAGCTGAAACTAAGAGACTTGAAATTTTGCATAGAGGTCTCTGGTACGACATAGGCGTCCACGGGGAGTCGTTACGTTAACGGGGAGAAGGAGAAAATTTGTTTCAAACTTTTAAAATCTACGCGGGAGAAGTTTTTCGGTAGAATTACTTAAAAATTGGGATATTTTCAAGATAATAACGGGTGCGAGAGGTAATGGGAGTTTGTAAATATCTGCCATTCCTTCGATAGACATACTCTTGAAAATACTTCAGCACTAGGTGTAATTTAAGCTTTAAATAGGTCGTGAAAGTTAGTTTTGAACTTTGAAACTCCACGCGGACGAAGTTGCGGGCAACAGCTAGTATACCTATAAATTCGAAAAAAAAAGTTTTTATGATATATACTTACATGTTGAGATACATGACGTCGAACCAAGTCATCTAAGAAACCATCGTCGACTGACTCGTCACTAGGAAGCTCAAGACCTAAAACAAAATATTCTTGTCTTTAAAGTTATAAATGTGTTCATATGTAGGTCTGACAAGTTTTTATGTATTATACTATTATATATATTATTTAAATTAAAAAAAAAATGGCGCAGTATGCTCTCATTGTAACAAAGCCCCTTTAATAAATAAATAAAAAAATCATATCATCATTATTCTCAGTTTGCGTACATACACTGTTCGACGTAGAACTTCTGTAATAAATCCTACAGAACGCGGGCCTCCGCTTTCCGCAACGAGCGACTTCCTACCGTCTGCACGAAGTCATTAGTCAACCTATAATTTTTTTTAAAAAGAAATTTACCTTCTAAACATTTCATTATTTCCTCTTGAGTAATGTTCCTGGATTGTGGTATAATTTGTTCTTGGAAGTATACTGAAGTATTGGTAGTGTCAACGTATTGACTGGTATTTGGCAATACAACAGCTTCGGTGGTATAATTCCTTCTAACTTCAGTATAGGGTTCTGATCGGTAAAGTTGACGCATATATGCTAGAATAATCTCTTTCCACAAGGGATCAAATGGATATGGCATGGGTGGTATAGGTATAGGTATAGGTAGTACTGGATAATTCTGCGTAAATGAAGGTACAGCATAATTCGGAATAGGTGATGGAGGTATATAATATGGTTGTATTGTTGGATATTGTAGAGGTGTAGGTTGTCTAGGTGAACGTTGTCGACGTGAAGGTTTTTTAGGTGGATGTTGTAGAGGTGGAGGTTCTATATGTGAATATTGTAAAGGTGAAGGTTGTATAGGTGGATGTTGTCGACGTGAAGGTTTTTTAGGTGGATGTTGTAGAGGTGGAGGTTGTATAGGTGGAGGTTGTGTAGGTGGATACTGTAGATGTGGAGGTTGTAAAGGTGGACGCTGTAGAGGTGAAGGTTCTATAGGTGTATGTTGTAGAGGTGGAGGTTGTATACGTGGATATTGTAGATGTGGAGGTTGTATAGGTTGTATAGGTGAAGGTTCTATAGGTGGATGTTGTAGAAGTGGAGGTTGTATACGTGGATATTGTAGATGTGGAGGTTGTATATGTGGATGTTGTAGAGGTGAAGGTTCTATAGGTGGATGTTGTAGAGGTGGAGGTTGTATACGTGGATATTGTAGGTGTGGAGGTTGTATAGGTTGTATAGGTGAAGGTTCTATAGGTGGATGTTGTAGTGGTGGATATTGTAGAGGTGGAGGTTGTGTGGGTAGTAGAGATGTTCTCGAAGGACCAGGCTGAAATTCTGCTGGCCAATTTTGTGGGTATCCGTATTCATAATCTGGGTAATGAGTGGGTGGAACATGTGGACGAAGAGTACTCGTATTATGATGGTCATTATTGCTTTTGCTGCTAGGAAGCGATGAAGTATATGGTGTATAACCAGTGCCCGGATCTCTAGGGGCCGAAATATTTGACTCCTCCATATAAGATGCCGATGGCGCTTCGTATGATTGAAAAGGATTGCTGGTATCTATAGACTGTCTATTTATATCGACGTTGGGAGTCGGACTCAATGGTTGTACATATCGATGCTCTTCTAAAACTTCACTAGGACTGTTACAAAACGTACCGCTTACAATTGCTGGAATCATAAGCGCGTATGTTTTGATACTATCTTTAATAGTATTCGAAACACGCGTATGATTTCCAGTATTGTAAGCCGATTCGTTATCGTAAAGTCGTCGTAGTAGAAGAGGATCGATTGGCCTCTGTAAGCCTGATGGTCCGGCTTGAGGCGATAATGCAGTTGTCGTCCCGGGATTTAGATCAGGGTAAAAACCGTATGGTTCTATATTTTGGGAAGTGAAGGTATCTGGCATAGGGTTTTCATTATTTGATGTTGCGGAATTGGATTCTGAATGCGGTTTTTCAGGTTTTTTACGTTTTTTAGGATTGAATTTTTCGTTTGGTGGCCGTTTTGACATCTTTTGTTTTTTATATCTTAAATACTTAGAACTATATTTAAAAAATTCTATTACACTATATATTTTATCAATAGCATGAAAAATCCTCTCTTTTTTAGGAGGTATTATAGAAAGTCGATAGGGCGGTCGCTCTTCTTGGAATGGAGAGTTTGATTGAGTTGTACCTGGAACAGGACTGGGAGATGGTAAGTTGGTTACTAAATGTAGGATAACTTTCTGCAATTGTCGTGGATCTTCAACAGGTAGACCACGGGAGCCGTAAACCTACAACAAAAAAAATCATGCATAAGTCACGAATCGCCTTATCTATACCAGAAACAATTTAATATGTCTAAAAACATTTAGTTTTTTTTAGCTATGAAGAGTTTACGGTACGAAGCAATATTTCTAGTGAGAAGCGAAATTTACGATTGCGCTCCGTAGGTTGCGCTGCGATCGCACTTTTTTACATTTTTATTAGGTAAAGCAATACATTAAAATAGAATATTTGGCTGGTATAAATACCCCTAAGGTGAGATAAAAATGTCGCTTCGATAAATCTCAATATTTAAATAAAATAATTAATAAACAAGTACGACATTTAATATTTGCATTCAATGTTTGCATAACATTTCCTAAAACAAAAAAATAACGAAAAGCCCTAAGAAGCGAGACAAATAACCTATGGCTTAGCATTTCTAAACTTTAACATATTTAACTATAAGTAATTTCTCATAATTATTTATTAAAGTGATTAAAAAGTCATAGCAGACCTGTCGAAGACCATCATCACCTCCTTATTTTCACATTTATAAAGCCACTAAATTGTTTTTAAAAAATATTCCAACACAATTCTTAAAAGTTACTTTAATTATATATAGACCCCAATTTAATAACAATTAATAATTAAATATAAAGATAAAAAGTAAATTTACACGCTTTTCCACTTAATTTGTATAAGTTTATACAATTCAACAAATATTCTGTTTTTTTTAAACACGCGAAAGACAAAATGTAATAACACACTTTATAATTTAATTTACTTGTATCAAACTGTTAATGGAAAATATTCAACACCTAATGTACACTTTTGCACTTATGAAAAACTGCCTAAGTTTCCTTAACTCCCGATTCCCGATCGGCAAAAGGCACATATTTCTCCCTTCACCGCTGTAGCGAGACTGGCAGCGACTGCGGCCGTTACAGGACTACTTCGCAGCTTCGTACTAGATTCATAACTACGCACATACATATATTACATCTGTTCCTACTTCACTCCGGGAAAACGTAACCCCTCGGCAGTTCAGAACATTTTAAACCTTCTCCATAACACTTGTAGGGTTGTTTTTTTACTGACTCATTGTTCGTGTTTGACGTCAACACTTATTTAAGTTGTGTGCGTCTGAAATAAGCAAAGGCTTCACACAGGTAAGTCGTAGTGATTTTATCTGGACCAACATTTTGTCTATACAGATAAATGTAATTGGAGTGACTGTTTTTAAGACTTTTTTTTAAATAAAAGCTTGGGGAAAAAGTATTTTTGTATTATAGTATATATGAACTTGTAATATAAAATCTCTTTGGCTATACAATTTGTATCTGGCTGTTTTGGTATCATTAAAAGTTTAAATTTTAAAGAAGATAATTGCAAATTTAAATGAGGAAAATGTGTGATTTTTATTTATTTTTCGTACTGTCAAGATGAGTGAATCTAATGTAGAAATTCGATACATTTTAAAATGTTATTACAAAAAAGGTAAAAGTGCAACACAAGCCCCGAAAAAAATTCGCTGTGTTTATGGACCTAGTGCAGTCTGTGAGAGGAGCACAAATTTGGTTTAAGCGTTTTCAATACGAAAATTTTGATGTAGAAGATGCACGTCGCTCTATTGCGGATAAAATGGACGCCATTTTTGAAAAAGTGGAGCAAGATCGGCATATCAGTAGTTACGACGTAGCTGAAGAACTATGAATTGTCCACAAAACGGTTTTGGTGCATTTGAAAAAAACTGGGTACACAAAAAACCTCGACATTTGAGTACCTCACAAGTACACTGAAAGAAACCTAATGAACCGTGTATCTATTTGTGATTATTTATTACGACGTAATGAAACCGAACCATTTTTGAAGAAGCTGATAAATGGTGATGAAAAGTGGATCACATACGACAAGAACGTGCGGAAAAGGTCGTGGTCAGAGGCCGGTCAGGCTTCACAGATTGTGGCGAAACTCGGGTTAACTCGCAACAAGGTGATGCTGTGTGTGTGGTGAGAATGGAAGGGCATTATTCATTATGAGCTGTTACCACCAGGCAGGACCATCGATTCTGAACTCTACTGCGAACAACTGGTAAGGTTAAAGCAAGAAGTTGAAAGAAAGCGGCCGGAATTTATTAACAGAGGGGGTGTTGATTTTTATCATGATAACGATAAAGGTGCGCGAGGTCGAGCCTCACACATCTTTAGCCACTCGGCAAAAATTGAGAGAGCTTGGCTAGGAGATGTTCATTCATACACCGTATATTCCTGACCTTGCACCTTCGGATTTCCACCTCTTTCGGTCTCTTCAGAATTCTTCAGGCAGTTCAGGTTAACATCACGAGAGGACTGCTAAAGCCAATTGTCGCGGTATTTTGATCAGAAGCCCCAAAATTTCTATAGCAATGGGATCATGTCCCTACCTACAAGATGGGAAAAAATCATCGAACAAAATGGTGACTACATACTTTAGTTAAATGTAAATAAACTATATTAAAAAATGCGCAGAAACATGTTCCCCAGCTTATTATTTCGTGCATCTGATATGTAATTTATACTTATGAAAATTTTATTTTTTATTTTTGATTGAAATTGAAAAAAAAAATTATTAAACCGATTTTGACGGGATTTTTAATGGAATGTATTTTATGTATGCGGGAATAACATAGGCTTCTTTTTTTTTTCAATTCCACGCTGACGACATGGCGAGCAACAGCTAATCCTTTAAAAATCTGTTTTGGTTTTAGACAATTTAACTGATTTACGATCTATAAAGGTATTTTTATACTTTCAAAAGGTGTATACAGGAGGCTAAAATTTGCAAGGTAATATTTGTAACGTCATCGGTGAAGTTTGTACTAGAATTATGCAGCTCGAGTTCAAAAGTTTACAAGTTCGAAGTAAGTTAATTAACTGTAACAAATGTTTTAAACTAAATACATACTTATTACAACCTAAGCAAATATTGTACCTAAGTTATTACGAGTAAATTAAGCTGTGTAACTTGAGCGCTAAATATTTTTTAATGTATTACGCAAGACAAATTTCTGTAAGTAGAACACCGTGTATATCCGTAGTGTAGCAAATTTTATGGAAACATTTTTTTTTATTATTTCCGTTTTTACACCCTTGTTTGGATATATCACGGTGCAGGTGAATTTGAGATAATGACGGTTCCGACTCCGCGGATGTACAATCAAATTACATAGTAACGTTGATGATGCATTCACCTACCTTTGATATATATATACTAGCTGTTGCTCGCGACTTCGCCCGCGTGAAATTAAAAAAACATAGCCTATGTTACTCACAGATAAATTACCTTTCTAACGGTGAAAGAATTCTTAAAATCGGCCCAGTAGTTTTTGAGTTATTTCAATACATACAAAAATACAAATCTTTCCTCTTTATAATATTAGTATAGATATATATACGATACGATATACTTATATATATAATATATTATATATATATTGTACATTGTATAGATATTGTACATTTGTTTACTTAGCGGACTATTTTATCATATGTTAGTCAAATGTAAAGTAACCCTGTGTTACTCCCGCATAAATAAGTTACTTTCTATTAACAAGATCGGTCCGACAGTTTCGAGGATTAACGAGAACAAACACGGACATGTGAATAGACTGCAGAAAAAGGATTTAAAAAAATATTTTTTGTAATAAAGATTCTTTGATTATGAATTATGGTAGAATTTAGATCAACGCAACGGGAGAACTCTATTTATTTTAATTATGTTGTTTTTTTTATAAAAAATAAATATATAAATACGTACTGATAATGTAATATAAAACGTGTAATCGAATAGATAAACGAAAGAGAACGCTTATCAGAAGGTGCGAGCGGATACTTTGTCCTTCTTGGAAGAACTTAGTTGAACTTGAGCCATGCGTAAATTTATTAGCTTTGGGGTTGGCGAGGACTCGGAAAGAATAAAACGCCCACTCAGAATTCAGGAATTTAGGGGGTGGATACTTAAGAGAACCCGCCTTTCGTCGCTGTCTTGTACTTAGAATACCAGATTTTGGCAATGTGCCGAAATATAACTTATTTTGGCAATACTGACAAAATTACGGTTTAGGCAGCGTACGCCGAGAAAAGTTAATGTTTAGTAAATTTTAAACGCCGTGGTCCGGAAATTATTTTTATTAAAAATTCCTAAACATTAGTAATAATCAAATGTAGCCTATGTTACTCACAGATAAATAACCTTACTAATGGTGAAAGAATTTTTAAAATCGGCCTAGTAGTTTTTGCGTGAATCGAATACATACAAAAATACAAATCTTTCCTCTTTATAATATTAGTATAGATATAGATAATAATAATAATAATAACTCATTTATATATATAGATATAGATATAGATATAGATATAGATATAGATATAGATATAGATATAGATATGGATATAGATATAGATTATAGTATATCTATTGATTTTCAAAATTTCAACCTTCTATCTTTATCCAAGACGAAGTTACAGGGGTGTCAAAAGTGCCCCGAACTGCTTCGAGAAAAGAGTGTTTTTTCCTTGCTCGCCTCGGCATGTGTACTGACGCGCACTCAGATTTGATAATGTTTTTATACGAGAGTTACCGAGCAGTGATTATTGTGTTAAGAAAATAAACCATACTAGTACCAAATACCATAAAAAATTAGTATCCTTATTAGTATTTCAGCCACGACACATTGAAATGTTCTACCTATTAAAATACCTCTTCATCATCATCATCATCATCCTCCTCTGGTGGTGTTTGATCAGTATTGTTCACCAACATCATAAATTTCTTCTTCATTTCCATGTTAAGTCGTTTGCCTTCCACTTTATCGACCACTCTGTTGATGCAAACAAAACTGGTAACCGCTCCAGTATCCTTGTCGACCTCTAAATAGCCTTTTGTACGCATGTACACGAATTTGCCACATTTTGTCATCAAACGATAGCAAGATTCCCCCGATAAACGATGTTGGTCGTACACTGAAAAGGAAAAAAACATTAAAATAGCTGAACTAGGCATGCGTCAAAGTCAAAACTAAATTGGTAGCGAAAAGATTCATTAAAAGAAATGTGTTTGTTTTTCAGGCAAACGCGTAACTTTAACTGAATAGTTCCACCTTTTAATTAGAAAAAGCATCTGTAGTGGGCTATCATTCCTTCCAGTATTCGTCCGTTAAAATAAAATAAAAGTTAACATAAGTAATACTTACTTTCTCTCAACGCTACTATAACCCATCGGACATCGTCCCGATGCATGAAGTTCATTGCGTTGACACCTTTGACTTCGTTTGCCATATAGCCTGTGGCGATGGATATTCTCGAGTCGCAACTTATGATCTCACCGTCGATAGAGTGCCGCGTGCGGTATTCCATGATACTTGAATCTAGTTTACTCTCTGTTTCAAACGTATCATACGTAGGTTGCACAAGGCCGACAAACACCTGGAATATACAGAATGTGTGAAAACCAAACTAACATATTTGTTACCTCTATCTTTCTCTGTTTTTCTTCGTAGAGTTATCTTGTATTATGTCAGCGGGGTCATCTTTTAGCCGCTTTTTCAGCTATATCTAACTATTCACAAGTGTTTTTGGTTCGATAACTTCATGAAATTTCTTTTTTAAACTACGTAACTTGAGATTTACTCCGTTTAAATATATGTCAACCAAACACTAATGGGTCACTAGGTAACGATAAAATAAATGGATACTTCAGCAAACCAGCATGAAACGTACGCGACTGTTTTATGTTAATCAGACTTATCATAGGTGAGTGATATTTTTTGAGACGTCTGTTCACTGTTTGCTCTTAAGAGATACAGCTTTGACGCTCCTGAAATAAGTCAGAGCAAAGAAGGTGCTTTGTCTTAATTCACGGAGGGGACATAGATGGCACGAAGTCCGAACTCATCCGTTAACAAACTTACCAAAGATAAAGTTTCGAACTATTAGAAAATATATTATTGATTTATTACTTCACGTTTCTTACATTAGGTATTTTTATGATAAAAGAGCGTCTTTCTATTTGTTAATAGCGTATCTTTGACGTCAATAGATCGAACATTCTATTAACGGTAACCAGAGATTTACAACATAAAATCCTATACTATCCTATACAAAGCTGCCTTTGTGCTTTTCACATTGACATCCTATTACCACAAAGAGTGTTCATGTAATCATCTTTTCTGTTGGATATAACCTTTGTAGTCATTTTCCTTTTTAATTAACTGTCTCACAACGAATAGATTGTTTAAAAAATACACTAAAAAGTAACGATATAATTCCTCAAATTACTTAGACCTACCTTAATGTAGCTGTTATGTTTACAATGCCAATTATAAACACATCTCAAAAATTTTAAAGAACTCTCAAGTATTTTGTGAAAATGATAATAAAAATGGTAAAAACATTTATTCACCTTTACATGTATAGTCTCTGTGGTCTCCAAAACACAATTAAATCTTAATTTACATTTGGTTTAAAAAAAAATTAGGACGGTTTACTCGAATTACAATATTTAGTTTCTCATCATAAAGAGTCCCTGCTCCTCCATAAAGCCGGTCAGTAAGTGGTCTTGTTGGTTGCGCTGTCCACATCCAAAGTTACCCACTCGCAGCTCGCCTCCGTCCCGTTTGCCTAGTTTCGCGTTGAAGTCCCCCATTGCAATGGTGTAAAGGTTTTGAAACTTTGTATGGCTCGTGGTATATAGTTTCAACCTTTTCGTCGGAGTGTGGCGAATTCGGTGCATAGACCTGTATGACCTTTAGCGAAAACCGTTTGGTTATTCTGAGTATCAGGAACGCAACCCTAGACGACACACTTTCGATCTTCACCACATTGTTCACAAGGGACTTATAGACCAAAAATTCGCTGCCAAAAACCAAAAACTTGCTCAATTCTTCTTGCAGGTCCGCGATCCTCTCGTCCGTCCACAGTGTGCGCGTGTTCATTGTTGCCAGGGCCAAGGGTCGTCGTTTGTGGTAGCGGGATCTAAACCGAGGATTCTTAGCACCCGCTGCCCCCCCGTCATCCTGGTCGCTAACGGTCGTGCCGTGGTTTACTTGTAGCGTATCATTGGGGCGAGTTTGCCATAATTACCACGCTTGGCAGGAGGGTTGGCGATCGCAGTATTTCCACCGTAACGTAGGAACGCTGCTGCCCGTCCTCCAGTGGTCTGGACGCAGTTTAACGACAGTACTCGGGTCGAATACTATAATCACCAGCTTTCAAATGAAGAAAGGATTTCCGAAATCAGTTAACCAATAAATTAAGTAAAGAATAATCATGATCGCAAGATGAAGAAAATTCTGTGCTACGTGACGGTACGGCGCGGCGCACCACTGTTGCCCGTAGGTTTTAATCTTCTTATATCTTATATGTTTATTATTATTATTATTATTATTATTATTATTATTATTAACATATTGGTCAGAATTATATAATGTAAAAGGCAATTATAATCTACATTTAATATTCTAACCTAAAAACATATTTATTTGGATAAGAATTCATACTATCGAATAAAAGAGTCGTCAATTAAGTGGATTGCATTTTAATTGATTTTTCTCACGAAACAAACCGTTATTGTGCAATAGCCTTAAGATATAGATATAGGCTATCGCGAACTTTAATTTACCATATGTAAAGAGCTACAACTATTCACACATCATTTTTCTGTAGGTCTTTTAGTTTATGCCGAGAAAGCAAAGTTGTTACAAACTTTGTTACAAGTAATAAATTTTTTCTTCGACTCGTAATTTTATTCTTTTGATATCTCCTAAATCATTCATCAGAATTATATGGTCCAAATCCATAATCTACATTAAGTTCTCTTGATGATGAACTCATTTATTTGGATAAGGATTCACACACAGGCGTAATTGCGTTGAAAGTGGCGTATACATTTTATTGATATTTCTAAAGAAAAAAAGTGGTTAGTCTGCGACAACCTTAAGAGATAGATATATGCTATTGTCGTCTTTTATTTAGTAAATTTAAAGAGCTACAATTCTTCGATACATCATTTTAATGTTGGTCCTGTAGTTTAGTCTACGTAAGCTTTGAAATCAAAATTGTTCTAATTTTAACAGACTTTTCGGCACGCTTTAATGCAATTAACTCAAAATCTACTGGATAGTTTTTAATTTTGGAAAAAAACGGACCAAATGACACGCACCACGCATCATATATTTTTTTTTAAACCATACAACCAGGTGCTGAGACATGCGGTAACTAGAATACAAAAAAAAACGTAAAGACGAATTGAGAACCACCTTCTTTTGGAAGTAGGTGAATAATTGTTATGAAGCCTCTAAAAGAACATGTTTTTTTATGTCTTAAATGAATAAAGGTATATAAATGAATAAATCTTAAAAACATGTTTATTTATCCGCACCGATAAGTATTCGGTTTTTTAAATAAAGAAGTGAAGCAATTTTTTAATCCGATAGGTGGAAGATTCGATTTTTATATTCTAAATAATAACATTGTAGAGATTGCTTGTATAATACATAATTCCACAGTAATACAGGATCAGCATCTTGGAATACAATATCTCGTGGATATGTCACTTACCACATCGTTTCCACTCGTGCGCCAGTTCGGGCATCTTCTTCTAAGACATCGCATTATTTGATAATGGCGACTGTTGTTTAGACACGCCCTATCTGCTTTCCTGAACGATCCTTGAATATGACAGTTGACGTATTTGTGTGGCTGGTAGCGATGACCATTCTTTTTAAACCTGTTGAATACCAATGTCATGTTATTAAGCGTATCTCTTAAGAATGTTTTCTCGCTACAAATGTTACTTAAATATTTTGATTGAAAGGAAATGTAATTCAATATTTTAGCTATCATTAAAGATATCCATCAAGAATACAGTTTACGTCCAGTGAGAATAGAACTCAGTAATTAAACAAACATGAATCGCTAGCAAAGTTACAGCCTTGACCATAGAACAAGTAAACGCTTTTATTACTGTTCTACTCTTCGCCTTCAGATTCATACAACCCATTAATCTTAAAGTAATATGACGTTGGTATTACATTGACAGGAGTTGAACTTTTAAACCTAATTTACTATCTCACCTTACACGTCTTTTGGAAACCGATCATTAGCTAAATGACGTTAAAAACAGAAAACGCTTCAGGAAGATATTTTAAAACCTCAAAATGGGAATTTGGGAAACATAATCGCAACTTCATCACCAGCTCACTACACGTCCCCACCGAGGGGCTCAGAGCCTACCATAAGCAAGGGGTGACTAGGCCATAGTCAACCACGCTGGCCCACTGCGGGTTGGTTGACTTCACACATATATTTGAATTTCTTCTCCGATATGTGCAGGTTGCATCACGATGTTTTCCTTCACCTAAGAACGTCGGTTAAATTATGTACATATGAAATTCGAAAAATCGAAAATCACATTGGTACATGGCGGGATTCGAACCCACGACCTGTAGATTACATGTCAAGTGCTCAAATCCCTGAGCCACCGACGCTCTCTTAATCGCAACTTACGCGCTGTATTTGGAATAAAGACAAATCCGTAACATAATCTTAGAAACTATAACAATGTAAAATTCCGTTGTGACAAAAATTTCGCTCAGCTCTGCTTTAAACTACAACAAATTGTATGTTAATGAAACACTACAACATTTTAAAAAACACATGTCATTTATTTAATTTTTGTGACAATTTTTAAAAGAGATTTAAAAAAAAGATTATATAATCCTGTCAAATACCTTGCTGCCTGAAAGTCAATGAATTTATAGCTATCCTTTCATGCGTTGACTAATAAGAATAAATAGGCGTAAAAAGCAGCAATGTTAAAAAAAGACAATACGATGAAGGACGATCTAAATCTATGAGTGGTACTTACCTAATCAATTATTATTTTAATAAAGTCACCGTTCTTAAAATGTATACTAGATTGGTCCCGTGTAATTGCTTTTACCAAAACTTAATATATATAACCTGCGCATATTTATTTGTCTCTTTGTAAAGAAACACGTTTGTGTTACCTGACATTAAAACTTCTCCGTTCATTTGCAAAGGCTTCTGCGACTTTTTCTTTAGACTCAATATCTTCGGGAAAAAGTATTTCGTCATTGGGCCCCACGGGGAAGCTCTTTGGCATTAACTGGTTTGACATCATTTGTCGATCCTCTTCATGGATGATGTTTAAAATATTATGACCGATTAGATCCAACTGTATAAAAGAAAATTCATTATTATCGCGGCTCAGGTAATTTTTATCACTATTTTTGCCCGCGACGTCGTCAGCGTATAAAAAAATCAGCAGGCTTTGTAACTTTTCTCGCATATAGATACATTTTAATAAAATTTTATCAATATCGGTCCAGCCATTTCGGATTATCCGGTACAACGCGTATTTGCGGATAGCCAGACAAAACTTTTAAAATAGTTTTTTTGTTATTATCACAATAACATAATGTACACAAAATATTATTTATTAAATGAATATATTATGCGTCTCAGTAATATTATTTATCATTAATATTATTATATATTTAAATTAATTGTTGTGTTACAAAACAAATTTGGAACAATTGATTTTACAGTTGATTATGGAAAAATTTTATTTATTACAGGTTTGCCTTTTTCATTTTACATTCTATTTCTTTTTCATAGCATCTGATGTAGTTTTATTTGCTATATTTACTTTTAATAATGTTAATACAACGAACTTCAATCAGCTTTGTCAATAGCTCAAACCTTCAATTTACTTTGTTCGTTTACAAAGTTTTATTTGTTACACAATAGAAAATTGCCTCGCAGATTGATTGGACCACCAACGGACAATAACCCTTTTCTACAAATCTAAAGGCCGATGTACAAGGACTGCTTAAAGCAGTCAGTATCGACGTTGGTGTTCAGTAGTCGGTAGTCGCCATACACGGAACATACTTGGATACTAAAAATGCTGCTGACCGGAAGCCGAACGCATTAAATTGTCCATACCAACTGTTAGATGTCGACTGTGTATGTCAGCCCTTAGTGAAGAAATAAAAATTCATATTTG
The DNA here is from genome assembly GCA_003118335.3 of Papilio memnon. NCBI lineage: Eukaryota > Metazoa > Arthropoda > Insecta > Lepidoptera > Papilionidae > Papilio > Papilio memnon. The sequence continues at coordinate 316,204 of LD689125.1, forward strand.
CTTTCCTAATCCGATAAAGCGGTTGAAGTACACATATAAGCAACATTTTTCCATTAGCTTATGACCGCGAGTACGACTACGTGGAATTAAAAAAACTAAAGGCCTATGTGTTCTTCCATACTATCAACATCTGTGCTAAATTTCGCCGAGATCCGTTCAGCCATTTAAACTATAAACTCTAACAAACATCCATCCATCCGACTATACTTTCGCATACAATATTAGTAAGATTAAAAGATATTTTTTCATTCGTTAAAAGGTTTCATTTTTATTTGACTTTCGTATTTAGCGCGTAACATTGCTATCCATCATCAAAAATATTAATTAAAAATATAATGTTTATAAATGCATCGCTTGTATATGCACCGGTCGAGTTTCAGTTCAATTAATATAGGATCAAATTTCAGTAACCACACTGGGTTTGAGCGGTGGAAAACATGGTGGACAAGATGCTTAAATCGTTACTACTACACTTACTACGATATGTATACGTTATAGGAACCACATATTTACCTGCAGATATTAATCGGGTATAAAGATATTTTTTTTTACGTTTATTAAAATCAGCGCTTGACCACGATCACACCCATAGTTAAGTGGTAACGTGGTCGAAGGATGGTACGCGCTAATGTTTTGATAGACAATCTAATATGGTGGTATCAAAAATAACAATTTATAAACACTTACCTCAGTATATCCAAGATATTTCTGGACGTTTGGAGAAACAACCACGACCAAGCCTTTGTACGTTGTGGTTATAATAAATCCGTTCAGAAAAGACATCAAAGCCCCTATCGATGATTCCCCGAACTGATTCAGTGTATTTGCAGTGTCGCCAAACACTGCGGACAAAGGTCTTACTCAGTGAGGAACTATGTCAAGATAGTAAAGGTATTTGTGGACTCTTTTAGAAATTACGCTCTTTTCAAAAACCTTGTTGTTTAATTTTTTCGTCAACTTGTGAACCCTACATTTTATTTTTGCCTTTGTACTCCCCGTCAGTTCTACCGGACACCCCATGGGAGGGAAGGGAGTCGCGGAAAACTGCTAGTTTATTATTAATTGTGTTGCGTGGAACTTCTTAAGCGTGTAATAAAAAAAATACCATATTGTACTCCCTCATATATGAACTTACCAATAAAACTCCCTCAAAATCGTTACAGCTGTTTCAAAGGTTAGCCAGAGTACAGACGGGGACAGACAAAACCGCAAGTAACGCAAATACAACACGTGTAAGAAACGGAAAATTTTTATTTTATAGATCAATCATTATATCAGTACTCAGTATATTCCAACCGGAAATCAGTAAAAATCTTGAAAAATAACAAACAATAAGATTGTTTCCAAGGAAATTCATTACGAGGAAATTATACATTGACCTAAAAATCAAATCCCAACTGATGATACTTGTTTACTCATTTCGTATTTATTTTTGCACGTGTATTGAAATTAGGGTCGCCTTGAGGGGTAAGAAAAAAATGTACAAATAAATGTTGTACATTTTATCCTTAACGAAGCTTAAAATGTCTATATTGTATTATTGTATAAAAATATATTGACGGGTGAAAGACTATTTGTTTCAACCGCCATTTTAGGCGATATTGACTTATTAGCGATTTTTTTTCGACAGTAACACCGTTAATAAATAATGAAGTATGCAGAATTATAGTAATTTTTATCTAAGTAGTACCGGTCTGAAAATCTTTCAATTGAAATTATTTTCAGGATTTGCATTTTTTTTCTAAAAATGAAAACATTAAATGGCTCTCCTGAACATTTAACCTAATGGCGGTTAAAATGAATAGCCTTTCACCCATTGACGTACTCGTATATTGATTATAGTAAGAAGTGTTTAGTTAATGTATTTTAACTCTTGGACCACTGCTCATTGATATTAAGACCGTCAACATGGATAGCTACGAACATATAGATGTTCCACTATATGCAATCGCACACTGCATTCTGAATAAGTACTTTATTACTTATAGCTCAAGATCGCATTTCGCATGCGTACGCGACCCCAACCAACCTGGAATTACCGAAAATCCGCGCCGGACGCTAGCGTCCCTAGGGTCATTGTGTAAAAGGGGTGGCGCATGTTTAAACTACAATGTAATTGAAACACTGTCTACTTAGTATTGGTAAAACCCATAGTTTCGTTGATTGGAATATGATTATAACAAGAAGTATTATTACTTCGATTAAAAATTGTGTGTAGTTTTCATTTGCTGTGTGTATTTACTACATATTGCGGTTACATTTTTTGACTTCTCTAGAATAAATAATATGGATTTAACTTTTTTTTTTATACGATAAGGTGGCAAACGAGCAATCGGCCACCTAAATCCGCCGAAATGGCGAAGCGACCACTGCCCATAGACATCCGCAATTGCAGATGCGTTGCCTACCCTAAATCGACGGAGGAGGAGACGCACATAAAGAGGATATTTCTCCTTCCTATGCGTCTCCTCCACCATCAAATCCACATTCCCATTCAAACCTTTCCTTATAAGAAAAGGGCGGAACGGGAAAGGGACTAAAGTTGGGCCTTCGGCACCACACTCATCAGACGAAACGCGGAATTACTCCCACTTCACGCTGAAGTAGTAATAATTAGTAACTGAAGTAGTAATTAGAATAATAACTATACTTTGATATAGATTTGGTAGTTTAAAAAATTTAGTACGGTAAAATTTACTTATATCACATTTTCGAATCAATATCGAGGTTTCAACATGAATAAAATCTTTTATTTAAAAAAAAAAAATAATTGGTGTACATCGAACGGGTGACAGGTTTTTATAACAGTATTAGGATCGGAGGGATAGTGCGGTACTACGGGGTGACGAGACAGCCTCACACCCTTGCCCTTACCAACATCGCCCTCTGTGACGGTTACAATCTGTGTTATATTTTTACATTTTAGTCTCTAAAATTTCAATTCATAGATAAGTAAGATTTTTCTGCTTAACGTATAATCGTCTCGTTAGATAATCGATAATAATTTTGTCGAAATATATAAATTAGTTTGATCCTGCTTTGTTTTCAAACAATGAAAAAAAAATGACCAATTAATGTAAGCTTAATTCGTAAACAGTTGTTTTACATTCACCCCTATGCAGAATATCTTAAAAAGGGGCACAAATTTTTCGCTTCGCGTATTAGTATAATTATGTTGCTAGGGGTACTTTTTGACGGCGCTTATTGATGGATTTTCAATGCCGAAACACCTGTATGTTAAACATGTTTCTATCTAATTTTTTTATTTTATTACGTGTTTCGGTTGCGTTTCATATGTTATTAATAAATAAATAACTAAAATTACCAATAGTCGACATTCGGCGTATCCGAATAAATATAAATTACTTTTTTTTTATTAAAAATAATTTTTATTTAGCACTTCTGCGAATTAATTTTAACTATGTCAAATTTCACGTTTATCAGTTCGTGATTACTTATCCATATATTAATGATTATGAAAATTACAAAAGATTTTAATAAATCTTGCAAAATTATAAACTTGTATTAAAAAAAGATTAATTAATTAAGAACTCGTTCACCAAGAGTAAAGATTCGACTGAATTGATGAACAAGGTTAACATAGTGAAACGTCAAGGTGTAGCTAGGGTGTTGACGAACTTCGCTAATTCTCGGCGGCGCCGGGCGTTTCGGTTCACTGACTTTTCTGAATAGAGGACTTTGGCACCTCTTACCTCTTGACTTAATGTAACTTAATTTATATCAACACCGATGGTTTCACATCTTGAGCTTAACGGGGTAAATAATTTTGATTACTGGCTGAATATACATCGTGCGTAATAGATGTCAGCGGCGATCGAATGACAGATGACAGTTGTCATTGAATGGTGGAATGATGGATGCTAATGTCTATAAATGTTTGCAATTGTATGTGAGTGTGTTTAGTTATCGATTAAGATAGTGGTCAACTAAGGACAGTGTTTATAATGTTACGCGATTGCTATTTCATTATCTCCGACATACGCACTCCCACAATGGAAGATCGTTACCGTTTATATGATCTACCTTCGGAAACCATCCAAGCTTATGAAATAAATAAAGTTTAAGGCTTTTAAATATTTGGAAGTGACCAAGACTGATGTGTTACGATATCAAATTGATTTAGGTTAATGTCTGCATTATGTGCTCGTCTCGACAGGGGCGCGGCTGCATCTCATACAATAGTGCTTTTGACACTTATAAGGCAAATTTATTAAATCTTAACATTTAGGAACAACGGTATCAACAAAATTTAGAAAACATAAAAATTAAAAAATAGCGATTTTTTTGCATAAATAAGTTTTACGAATACAAAACAACGCTCAGTACTTACCAACAAATTACCCTAAAAATTATAAGATATAATATTACATTTTTAAAGAAAGGTTAAGACGATCTGTAAGCTTCTTATGAATTAATTAGTGCAATTAACTCCTGATTGGCTTCAGCTTAAGTCTGATCTCTTCTATATTTTACAATAAAAACGTATTTTTAAGACCATCGGTGGCTCAGGGGTTTAAGTACTTGTAATCTACAGCTAGTAGTAATAATACTTAGTGCCAGTAAATTAATAAACTTAAAATAAAACTGTACAATTCCGCAATTAAATACTCAATGATAAAGATTTTAGTACCATTGTTAATACGCCATTGGATAAATATACGTGAATACAAAGAGCTAAAATATAAAAATAGACTTCGGTGTCCTAAAAACTTCAACAAAAGATTTATCGATCGACAGGCGTGATCGATATGATAATTAGAGTCGGACAAATCGACAAATGTGCCAACGTAATATAATTGCCTGCTATTGCTGGTAAACAAACCTATCTTGTGCTAAATCTAGACGAGTATGTAATACGCACTGTTTCAGTCAACAAGCTCTTAAACATATGACGTTACCTAACAAGAATGCAGCTGATACAACGCTACTGGGTGTCCAAATTCGAAGCACTGATATAAAAACATACTGTTATCCCTCTCATCCTTACAGAAATAAATAGAGACAAACAATTTTTAATACAACTGATTTGGCTGCTGATTTACAGGTAAGAATTTCTGCCTAACACGAAGCCATAGAATGTCATTCAATGTAAAGAATGTATCGTCGAAATGAGCTTGTGGCTCTTAACGAGACTCTGGTCATGATCAATCTTTTTATTGACTGAGTTGAAAAAGGTCCTTATTTATGGAGGTTAAAAAAGCTACATTTTTTTTAAATAATTATATATTTTTTATTCTCGTTATTTTTCTATTATTATTTTTTTCTACATGCATAGCGGTATCAATAAATGACGAATGATTTCTGACGGAATATACCCTAGAAACATTAGCCTGCTTATCAAATCTGGAATGGAATATTGGGTGACGTGCGAAGGACGCAAAGGCTTTATTACCCTAGGGGTAGTAAACATCAGGTCGGGGTCGCGGACGAAAGCGAAAGCGTGCCCGTGACCCCGACCAGATGCGTTGGAGGAACCGAGAGGTTGAGTGGGTATGCCTCGCAAGAGGAGAATCCTACATAACTGCTGCGTCCCCCGGGGACGGTAGTATGCATAAAGCATTCCCCGAGAGAAAAAAAGGGGGTAGTAAAAATGTAAGCTGAGCAAAGGCCCTATCTGTTCTGCATTGGAACACTTAGCTTTTTCTTATTTATCATTTTTGGGGTCATTTATTTATTTTTTGCGTGTTCTTAGTTTTAATTGTTATTGTTTTTTTTTACATTGCTATTTTCAGCGGTTTCTAGTCTTTGTAAGTGTTGTAATGTTTTGAATGGATTGAATGAGTTTTATTATTATTATTATAAACTGTTTGCATTGAAGAGGCATTTACAGATTAACCGGGCTTGAGGTGGGCGAGTGCAGAGAGATGCTCTTAGCCTAAAGCTCGTTTAAGAGTATCTAAGCTCGAGGCCACGAGTCTGAGCTCGGATTGAAATGTTATAATCTATATATGAAACTGGAGGCCCCATTAAGGCTCGAGTACTTCGGTTCATTGGAATTGGTAATTGCTACGAGGGCGTAGGTCTTGGTGTAGACGTAACAAAGAAGCGTAGCAGAAACATTATGCTTTTATTATGGTTACTGAAAAGACTTTATTCAAGATCTCCTTTTGCTCCTGCTCTTCTTTTATCTCCACCAAACTCTTTTTTACTTTCGTTATCTCACACTCTGTGTGTAACGGTATTCTCGGCCATTATTGAAACTGTGATCAGTTCAGTATAAGTAAGCAATTCGATTATTCACTTCTGTTAACAAAACAAAATATAATTCAATCTTAGTATATTTCCCAAGTGAATTGGAAATATTTGTTCGTGATTGAATCGTATCCAAAGGTCGTATTGGGATATTTTCAATACTGTGGTCACAATATTGAAGACATATCAAGCGTATTTTATCCCGGACGGCATCTAGGTCAGCATTGATGTTCTATAAAATTCCATGCGCTCCTGGACAAATAGAGAAGCTTCACACCCCGGCTTACTTAAAAGAATATTTTAAAAATATAAATATTTTACTTTCAATAGATTATTGCTAGCAAGTGTAATATAAAAAAAAACCACAATGTATTTGGTCAGTAACCGGGAATTTTCACTGTTAAAATTCTGTACAGAGACATGTCAATCTCTAAAAACAGAGATAATAAATATTTTCGTATTAGATATTACGCCAGTGAAAGTTCACGTTATCGATATAAAGTAATAAATAAAAAAAAGCTAAGTATACTATAACCCGATAGCCCAGTTACCAAGCTACTTTTATATTTTAACCCAGTAATAAGTTCTCCTCATTTTGATCGGACGTCCACGAGAGCGAACGGTAATTTAGTTTATCTTGAATCAAATTAAGAGTTGGTTGGAAAGATTTTCACCGGAAGTAGCGTCCACGGCTCGAGCCGTCGTACTAATTACTTTAAATGGCACTTAGGTACGAAATACCTTCCAATAACAACCTATTTTAGCTTATACTTAGCGCCAATAGAGACTACACACTATCCTCACGAATTCGGTAATAATAACGAAGTAACGACCCAAGACAAGGCTACTGAGGAAGCCCTCGAGGTTAATTACTCATAAACGAGGTTTAGGCTAAGCGCCATCTGCGGCGCCTTCAAGCCCGGTGAATCTGTAAATGCCTCTTTAAGGCAAACAGTGGGAACTCAGTCACAAAAAAAATGACCCACTATAGGAAAATTAATACAATTATTACATGTGGAGGTTTTTATTGCAACATGAAACTCAATACCACATGAAACAAAGAGCAAAATAAATTTTAATAGCTCTAGGAGAGAACAACTTATGGAGGTGTTCTACTTGCACGTCCCCAGTATTTCCACATCCTTATTGTGATAAGATTATTTTAAAATACATAGAAATAAACTACTAGACATTCCTTCCTAACATATTTAAAAAGTACAGATTCCTGTTGATGCAGAAACGCATTTTTGTTAGGAACAAAGAACATTATTTATTATAACTCCAGAGACGTACAATAAATTGGTTCGTATAAACAACTTTTATGAGCCTGTTATTTTCTGAGTAATAATATAACTAAATAAATACTATTCCAAGTAATACAACATTAATGTATCAAAAAGGTCAGGGGATTCTTGACCACGTAGAAAATATGTTGAAATATAATAGTGCATTGTTATCAAGAAGAATGACAATCTGTCAATAGGCCATCTCAATTTCATACACAATGGGCTAATGCATGAACTTATTGTTTATTAGATCCTTTTATCTTTTCAGAGACGGGACTCTGACCTTTATAAATCACACGTTGTCCTTTTCACCTTTTAATTCTTCTAAAAAAATTAACACAAAAATACGTTTTCAAATGTGCTTCTGCATAGTTAACCAACGGAAAAGGTCAGGCAAATTAGTTCGTATGAAACATGGGTTATCAACCTTTTCAAGGCATCGTCGTGGCACGACATGCAAATGGAATTCGTAATCCAGGTGTACGCCTTAGGTACCACGGGAGCCAGGTCAGCATGATCGCTGTAAAAAAAGTAAATGAGGTCCACGAAAATTCCGACCCGACTTCCCGACGGAAAAATGGGAGTCTTATGAATAAAACTTTGATAAGAGTCCACGAGAAAAAACAGTTTGGGAACCTTTGATTTAAACTACTATTATTTCTTTAGGAAATAAAAATAAGGAACTTAAAAATTCTGATATAAAGCTCTTCTATGAGGCGATAATTGCAACATCTAATTTTAAATTGCTCTACGTTTGAGTTGCTCCACTGAGTACACCATGTTGACTTTTTAAAATAAAATACGTTTAAAGAGATATTCCCTTTAAATACATACAGGGAAGGTTCCTTTCTGTAGCGACGCCGTATTGAGGCAATTTTATACAATACTACCCGCTTAGGAACGAATTTAGAATCGTGCAACATCTCTCAGTGTTCAAACGTCTAAGAACCTATGTTTGAGACTCCCATCTAAAGATTCTTTGAAGAATTCTGTAAAATAAATAAGACTCTTACATTTCATATCCCGTCCTTTCACGTGGAATTAAACTGTTCTGTAAAATAAGTTTCCTGGAAAAATTGCACGGCGTCTTAGTTTATAGCGTAGAAAATAAAATACTGCTCTTTAAAGATCTTTACTGACATTCAGGAAAATATTTCCTTGAAGTTTTATTAGATTTTTTTAGCGACTGGAAGTTAATTATTTTCAAAGAGTTCCTGCTAAGGAGACTTATAAAAGTCTTCTTACATTTTTAATTTATTTGTATATTATTAGTTTTTATTTTAAGTTGCTTATGAAATAAAATGTGCAGTCAGTGGCATAAGTATGTATACATTTAGAAATACAATACTTTAGAAACTTGTATAGGCCTTCGGTTCCCGAATCCATGTATTCGTCATTAACATTTCTTAATAGTCGGAAGCATATAAACAGATACGTGCATGCATATTTTAGAAACTGAAGATATATACAAGTCTTTGAATCTTAAATGTTTTTATATTTATATCAAGACAGTCGTAAGACCTGTCATGATGTATGGATCTGAATGGGCAGTAAAAGGGACGAATGAAAGGAGAACACATGTGGCAGAAACACGAATGTTAAGTAAGATAGATGTGTGGGGTAAGACGAATGGATTAGATACGAAATTATATTAGAGGAAGTTAGCATGGCATGGGCATGTTATGAAGAGGGATGATTCGCATGTTACAAGGAGAACGTTAGTCATGAGTGTGGAAGGGTACACCGGTAGAGGTAGACTTAGAAAGAGATGGATGGATTGCGTGAAAGGTGACATGACCAAGAAGGCAGTGATGACTGAGATTGCGGATGATAGAGTTATTTGGAGGAGGAAAACCCGGCGTAGGACAATGTAGGGGCGCCGACAACCCGGAGTAGGACAATGTAGGGGAGATGATGATAAATGTTTACATAGTTATGCAGCTGACTGTACAAGCGTTCCGGTAGTGGAAGCTCACCGCACCACGGGTCCCTCACTCTTTCCGTGTTGACTTGGCACATTGATGACCAAAACACAAATCACATACCTTTCATAAATACATAGAAAAATATTTAAAAGTTGACATCCAAGGCCTTTCATATTCATAAGATAAAAAATTGAAAAAAAAAACATTAATTTTCTTTTGTACGATGTAAATACCTTAATAAAAACTGCGAAATAGAATAAATAATAACATTCAACTTTCGCCTCGTGGATAAGATTTGAATATTTCGGAGAATCCCGAACGTAGCTAATCTTATTAATAGTCTAAGAGAGTACAAAGAGGCTGTTTAAAGTATAAAAATCCTAAGGGCGCCTGTGAAAATAAAGCGGGTGAATCATTGGGTAAAAACTAGTGTTTTTATAAAAGAGCATTTACTAGTTATAACTCGACTCTTTGTTCCAGTTCATTGGAACAACCAATTGAATTATTAAGCATTCAACGTGCGATCAATATTACACCAGGTCTACTTGTTTTTATTTATCAAAGAAGTTAAGCCTACAGACGTTCAGTTTTAACTATCAGAACTGAGCGTCATTAGCGGGTTCAACAATATCTTTAAACTTTTTATTCATTAGCTAGCTTTCGCCCGCGACTCCGTCCGCGTGAAATGAAAAAAAAACATAAGTGATTAGCCTAGGTGTTCTTCCAGACTATCATCTACGTCTTTGCCAAATTTCATCGAGATCCGTTTAGCCGTTTAGGCTACAAANNNNACATCCGTCCATCTAAACTTTCGCATTTATAATATAGTAGGATTAAGATTTTTAAATAAATATAAGGGAAATTTTGAACATCTCACAAACTGTTGCTGAGTGGATGTTTGCCAACTTTACTACTCGACACACTAACCTGTTGCACCTAAGAAGTATAGATATATTTTATTACGTTTCCATGAAGTTAACAAACATACTTACATCACAAACATATTTACGGCGACGAATACAGAAAATAAGCAAGTAAAAAGTACCAGTTGTCAAATGTAATGAACAGCTTATTGGGAACTATTTTTAATAATTTATTTCACAGTGTGATCCGTCCATTACCAGTTAATCAATATTTAATATACCTTCGGCTCTGTTTTCCACATTTCATTAACAGTACAATGTTTAAAAAGAATTACTGGAAATTTTCATATTCATTCCACTCGGAAAATGAATATTGCAAGAGAAATGATGTCCGTATTTCCAAGCATAAAGCTTCAAACTAAATATTTTAATTTTGTATTTTCGTTAAAACCTTTTCATTAAACATCTCTTTGTTCATAAAATTTCCAACAACATGTACGTAAATTATTTTCATCGAATGATAAAATATTTTTAAATATTATTTTACCAACTAAAAGCGCTAACATCCAACGTTAACTTTTTCAAAGACTTCCAAGAAGACTTTGTGATGCGAATACTCGGGCTTATTTTGTTCCACCCATATTTAATTCCGTTCATTTTATACCATAACTAGCTGTTGCTCGCGACTTCGCATGCGTGAAATTAAAAAATATAGCCTATGTTACTCACGGATAAATTACCTTTCTAACGATGAAAGAATTTTTAAAATCGGCCCAGTAGTTTTTGAGTTATTTCAATACATACAAAAATACAAATCTTTCCTCTTTATAATATTAGTATAGATTTTAGTTATACCATACCAAAGTTTAAATTTTTTATACAAAATTTAAGACTACCTGCCTCTCCCAGCGTTCCCTTTAGTGTAAATTTTAATATGTAATATCCACACTAAGGTACACCTTCAGTGATCAATTATAAACTGTGAGTGCGGTCGTAAATAAATTATTACCGTTAACCGGTATTTGTATTTGTATTCGCTTGATGTTAAACATCGTAGGTTATATCAGTTTATAGAATCTGTCAATATCGAACGTCTGGTGCACAAGGAGGGTTGCACTGTAAAGCGAAGGGTGGCAGCGTGGTTGGGGGAATTGAAATTCGCTGAACTTTCCCGAGTGTATTTAATTTAGTTGGAAAGATTTTTGTGATACTAATTTCCGTTTGATGTCAGGTATTTCATCAAATTGTGATATATTTTAACCAATCAATTTTAAGGTATCCCGAACTTGTTTCAATTATTTTATGTTAAAAAGTATACTTGTTTATATGTTAAGTATTAATTCAATTGTTTTTTGATGTGAGTTTCGGAACACCAGATTTTATATAGTGTGTTGTATTCTAAAATCACGCGATTATATTTATCAACTCATAATTAATTAAATATTGATTTGTGTGCAGCTACGCTTTTCGAAGCTACTCTACGCTTTGCTACGGTACGCTTTGCCATGCTACGCTACCTTATGCTAAGCAGGTAGAACTAGAATCACTTAGTGAGAAAATTATCTTCAAGATCATAACGCATCGCTACCCTAATTTACAGGTCTATCGGCCCTTTTAATAAAAAAAAACTTTGCACTTTATTTTTGCGGTTGAAATAAAATTACGACAGTTATTAAGTTTCGTCATGTTAAAACACGTGCACCATCGCCCCATTCCTCCCCCTTGCACAATACTTTGACCTATCGAGTTTCTGTCGAAGGTTAACCGTTTGAGTCGCACGTTTTATAATTTTACATAATTAAACTCATCCATGCGAGTATATCCCATAAAGTTGATTAAGCGCTGAATATATAATTAATTCATTGCGATCATCCGATAATCTTAAAGTCCCCCGATTGTATTAGATGGGTGGAAAATATATTCCGTATCCGTCAAAAAGTATTACTTTCTTGTTTAGAATAAACGAAGTGTGTGAATATTGGGACACATGAAATTTTGTATATGAAGTCTTTATTATTTTCTTCATATACGGTGTGTGGAAATAAGCCCATCTGTGTGATCTTGTGAATCACTGCCTTTTTAACACAAATAATGGATTATGGATTTTTTTACATAATCACCTAAATCCTAAATTTTTATATAAAGCAAATTAATGTGAGAATCTGTAGTGAAATGATAATATCAATTTTATCTTTTAATTTTATTTGCGTCAAAAATACTGGTAGTAATAATGGAAATGTCGGAATACGAACTGGAATATAAATAAACGAAGTGGTGCGTGCCCGTGCAACCCGTAAATGGGTTTCAAATCTTTAGATACACATTTCTACCGTTGCAAGGGCAGTACTGTATAATATTTGTCCATTACGAGCGATGTTGGGGATTTCCATTGATCACATGCCCGTGCATACACGTTCATCAAAGTATCAATGAATAAATAGTGTAAAGATGTTAGTTTTTAATAAAAAGACATTCATTTTAATTTGTTTAAAAATATGTCTTGGTTTATTTTTTAAGAAAACTACTGTTGCACTGAACACCGACTTCTTAAAGCAGGTCCTATATATCGGTCATTTAAGGACAATTTACCAAACAACATAGTCACATTTACAGAAAACCTTTATCCGTACAAACTGTCACCCCCAACTTTACTCCTTTAAGAGACGAATTTCGAGAAAGCCTTTCTTAATGCTTGTCTACGTACAAACAGAAATAGTACAGATAATATTTGTACAAAATATCAAATCTTTACGCCGCGGAGTTTGGGACGTGCGTTGATATCTCAATTAATTTAACTAAACATTTTTTAATGTTTGTCAAGCTAGCGCTTGACCAAGATCCCTCCTGAAGAAAGTGATGATGCAGACGAAAGATGGACATATTATTAACACGCGACTTCACCCGCGTCAAAAAAAATGGTAAGAAATATAGCCTATGTTACTCTGTGATATCGTAGCTTTTTAATGGTGAAATATTTTTTCAAATCGCCACAGTAGTAGTTGACTTCGTTGATTACATACAAAAATACATATTATACCTCTTTATATTAGTCAAGAAGTATAGACATAGATAAAATATCCAGTAGTCAAACAAAGCTCAAAGGTCCTAAGAGTACTTAAGGTCATTGGATATTTGATCCACGGAGAAAGAGAGCCTAACGAAAACCAATAACCAATATTCACAGTTCAAAAAGCAATATGTTCACTGTACATTGTTCACTGACAGAACCTGGATTATTTTGCGCTAACAATCAGTATACTCGTTCAAACCAAAGTTATTACAAGGTATTGACTAGTTTATATAGTTTCTGATAACGAAAATCGCATTTAAAATGTTTTGTCTGTCTGTCTTTCTGTCTGTCTGTCCGCTAGCCGGGTTTGTTCCGGGTAATCTCCGAAACGGCTGAGCCGATTTCGACGGGATTTCACTGGAGAATAGCTGAAATGGATAGGCGTATTATAGGCTACTTTTTTTAATTCCGCGCTGTCAATATGGCGTAACGGGTGGTCCGATTTTGATGGGACTTTGACTGAAAGATAGCTGGTAAAAGGTAGATGCACGCGGGAATTTATGTTACTATAGAATACCACGTGTATGACACCTAATTATAATCGGCGAAGCAGGAATTTCCAAACATATTAATTTACAATTAAATCACAAATAATAACGAAAAGTCACTCTTGACACCAACTTGACACTTTAGTGACATACAGATTAAAATGTTGCCATTGTAAAAAAGATAAACATATAAAACCTCTGCGAGAGTATGTTTTTGCACTTGTAACCCTATTAACTATAACTATTACGATAACCGGCGATTCGATGCAACCCACCCTAAATTGTATAAAAATACTATCTTGATTTATGTTGGGAAGGCTTTTGTAGCAACAATGGGAGGGACATAATTGTGTTCAGTATTCATTTTACATGCACTATGCTCCTAAAAAAAGTCTTTCTGTTACCCGCGTACGTTGAAATTGAATAAAGGCAACACAAAGCTCAGTTTTGTATTTTTCCACGGATCACTTTTTCAATCAGCATTTATATTGCTTCAACCCATTTAATATTTTGTAAAGTAATAATGTTCTTCATTGTGATCAAATAAGTACGGCATTCATTAGATAGCTTACAAGTACATTGTCTGGGAAATATGTTGAACCTTGAGAACGTTGAAATTTCTTATTATATAGTAGATAGAAAAATCTCGGAAGCTTAGTTCATAAAATAGGTAATACTCTTCCTTTATACGGTTCATATTAAAGTGACGATATAATTAACAATAATGTGTGTAATTCGCGTATTTTTCTTGTGCTCTGCTATAATCATTTTGTATTTTAAGCTTAAATGACAAGCATTTAAAGCAGATTTTTGCTTAAAATATTCATAAATTTAATTAGAACCGAGACTAGTTAGTCTTTGTCTGGGTGCACTGCAAAAGAGGATCCAATTCATAATTATATTAAAGTCACGATTGGGACAATTCCAATCCATTCAGACGTTTCAGATACCTGTGAAGATCAAATACCAGGACCGGTTCAACCAAAGTCGGCGCGCGGGTAAGAAAATTAGTCTGGCGTCTTTGAAAATAATACATCTATTGACTAGCGCTCCTAAGGAACGTCGCTCGAGCGCCTCAAACGCCAGGCGCCTAGGCGCTTTGCAAACAGCCCTGTCGAGCTCTGGATTTCACGGTAAGTTGGACTTACATCTAAAGCTAATATACACGGATTGATTAAATCAATATGAGATGCATGTACGGGTTACACAAAGCCTTGTGGCAACAGTATTATTATCAATCGGATTACAATATGCTGTAGCTACCTTCAGAGGGATAATTTAATGAGATTAATAGTACTGGATATAATCCAAATTGAAACTGGGATAATACTCTATACATTAGTACTAACTGTTTTAACTTAATTATATCAAGTATACCAAGTAATATGTTTTTTAGCTTATTAGCTGACAGACTGTATGATGCAAAATCAATGCATTTTCTCTACTTCCTTAAAGCAGTATTTTTGTAGTTGATCAATATAAAAGTAAACGATAGCAGATATATTAAAAATCCCAATACAATACAATACAGAATTGACAGCCACAGAGAGAATACTGTACGATTACAACATTCACGGTATTCAAAATTGAATGTTTTTTGATTTCACTTTGCATGTCGATATTTCCACGACGTGTTCTGTACATCAAACAAAATGAAATTACTTTCCATCCATTGAACTCGAACATTTTATTCCATTGTTTTTCAAAAACTATGTTTGAAATTAAAAAAATAAACGAGTATCACTATTAATTTTTTGTTACAAATTGAAACCGACATGCTATGTATTACTGCGCAATGTAAAACGTGGAAATTATTACCAAAGCAAATGCAAGAAGTTTCATTAGAAATGAAAACTTTTTTCAGAATTCTTAGGACGGGAACACTCTTGCACCGTGATTGGACGGTCTCAAATAATCTTACGAAACTTTTATACTTTAAGTATCGACCAAGGCCAAACAAACTCTTGTTTTAATGTATGTAGATTTATATAGTAAATTTAATATTATTAGTATACTTGCATCTTCATTATAAAAGTCTTCCTTAAGTATTTCACTAAACTTGACAAATGCTAGTCTATTACGCAACAAAACACTACAACGTATTTTCATCCATAAGTCTAATTAATTCTTGCTTTAATTTAATTTTCTTCCTTTCAACAAGTTCGAAGTAAACAAGACAAATAAAAACTTTCTAAAATAAACGATCAGAATGAATCCTATTAAGTTAAAAGTTTTCTAAAGACAATGTCTGTCTGAATACAAGTCACTGTCGAAGTTAAATAATTCTACAGACAGAAGTGGTCTGATAAAAACTTATCAAAACTAAATAAAGTTCGAAAGCCTTGTAATATTTCCAGAACTCAAGTCTTGAGAGCTAAGAGAATATTTTAATATAAGCACTGAAAATACGACGTTGAAAGTCCTTAACTATGCACACTAAGCATCTTATAACCGTCATTATTTTATAAATATTTTGCAGAACCTGCCGGCGCCGTGCTTGTTCAAATAAAAAAGCATTGTATGAACAGTCTTTGTATAAAGCCTTATTTTTTATATTTTACGAAGTTCTCAGACAAGCTTATTAAAGAATATTCACAATCAATCTATACTCTATACTAATATAATAAAGCGTAAACACACACTTCTTTGTTGCCTAAGATCTCAGCAATTACAGCATATTTTTGAATAATACTTTTTTAATAAAAGCCCTACACTAACGTCATGCTTTAGGCTATATATTTTCACGCCATTAAACTTAAGGGGTAAATATTTTGGATAAAAACCCCAATCTGGGAAAGAGACCATAAGTTGCTGCCCACATCAAGAAAGCAAGATTGCAACGCATTGTTTTGTATTATGTAGTGATAATGGACACGTATACAAAATTCTTATAATAATGAAAACAGAATGAATCTTAAAATAATTTAATGACTTTTTTTTCATTCCAGTGCCCGATGTTAAGAGACGATTCGTTATTTCTCTTTAATAGAAATTTTGTAATTAACTACGATTAACAGAAAATTAAAACATTCTGTAAGAATAAAAACTTAGAGGAAAGCAGCGTTTGGTTGAAAATCTAGCGCACCTCCAATTTTCTTAATTAAACCCCGGACGGGACACGGTTTATTTTGAGACCGGGGGACGGTATTTGGCAAGGTTCAATTGCAGCAGGCTAGTTTATTTGCGATCTCCACTTTCCACCCTACATATCATAAAAGAACGCAAACATTACGTGGTCCAATACATTTTTGATACTACATATATTGATATTTCATAAATTATACTTTGGCCCAACTTCAAAGTCGGGACTTTTTTTGTTTAAATCTTTAAATTAATACTGAGACGTCCTAAGTAATACCAAAGTGTGCGATACGGCAAATCAGATCAGGTGAATTATAATACTATTTACAAAAACTAGGGTAATTGTTAAAAATAAACTAATGTAATTCGGCTATATCCTATTATATCTACGCATTTTTTATGACAGAAAAAACTTTTATATCTCTTACTGAAATACAAAGAATATCGAAATACAAATTTACACAAAAAAATAATCGAGTGCTTGTAATACCAGAGTAGGTTTCCGTCTAACTATTTTTTTTTTTACTTCATTACAAAGAATGCACGGTTTTAGTGGTTTATAATTAAACAAAATATCAATTGTTCTTGTTACATAGATACACTATTTTAATTATGCATAGAAACCTATCAAGTTTAAGCTTAGGGGAAATGTTATGGTATAATAGAGAGAGTCCCCCATCTCGTTTGAATAGAGTCTGCCCACAAATTGCTGTATTGAGGGTGGCGAATTAGTGTAGTCTGGACATATGACATTCAAAACGTGCCATTCATTACGAAGCTTTTAATGAGCTTATTGGATTCGCTAAACTACCTATTTGTAAGAACTAAGCTACCAAACTGAGTTACCGAAAATAAGCTTAAAGGATGTATGTACGAAAATTGCGAAGTAAAAAGCAAGCATTATCGTACAATGATATCAAAATACTCATATTAACTAACAGGTGTGTCATTTCACACGTGTTACATAAACTAACAATGCGATATACTTTCTACTCATATTCACACCTGAAATAACAAATCAGATATAGTTAAACGGAGAGAATTCCTTAATAAATACTTGTGATAAACGTAAGATGTAGTAGCTGTTTTACTATCTATACATATAATAAAAATGGAGTGTCTGCAATATCATAAGAAAAATTCGTCATTTCGGGAAGATGAGGTATTTGCGTTGCTGATAACGAAAATCGCGTTTAAAATTTTTTTGTCTGTCTGTCTGTCCGCACGCCGCGTTATTTCCGGGTAATCTCCGAAACGGCTGGGCCGATTTCGACCGGATTTTCACTGAAGGGTAGCTGTAATAGACGGGCATATTATAGGCTACTTTTTAGGTTAATACTAGCTGTTCCCGTACGGCTTTATCCGCATCAAATTATAAACCTTTATTTTATTTTTCACATTTATCAATGTCAAATCAATTGCAAATTACCGTTAACTACCGGTAAATTTACCGTTACCATAATGACCTTGCTTCCTTAATGTTGGCAGATTTTACTTTATGGTCCCTTTATCACGTGAAGCTTTTTTCTAATTTATTTACCCCTATGCTTAATAGCGTAAAAATATATAGCCTAAAGCGTGTTGTAAGTGTAGAGCTTTTTTTTAAAGTTATAATTATTCAAAAATATGCTGTGATTGCTGACATCCTACGTCACGAAGTAGTGTGTATTTACGCTTTATTATATTAGTATAGATTGCGTGGACGACATGCTAGTTGTAAACAAAACTTTTAAAATAACCTTTGTAAAAATAAAAACTTACTAGAAACAAAGTATTGTAGATCAAATAAAGGATATAATGGATGTTAGATTAAACCGTTACTATCTCCCTCGTCAGCGATGTTGAGTGCATGCCCGTCTGTGCAGGGAACGATTATCGATTACTCAATGCAAGGGAGCTTTCTGGGTCAGTAGATGAAAGCTCGCCCTCTGTACCCATTTGACCTCCCGCACAAGCAAATACGAGTGCTTAAACCGAATTTTTTATAAAATCAGATTTCTATAGATTATGTTGTAGCTCCTTTCTGCTGACGAAAAAAGTATTCTGGTATTCAGACAGATAAAGGATTATTATAAAATTTTTATTTCTTTAATTGCATCTCAGTAACAAAGTATTTAAGACAGAAATTTTTAAAGGAAAACCTCAGCCAAATCTGTAAATTATACTTCGGTGTTATCAGCACTCCATTACCCCGGAACTAAAAATACCTGTCTAAAGAGAAAACATTTTATTTATAGTAAAATGTTTTGTCGTACCACTGTTTGTTCCTTTGGAAAATATTTATTTCCTTATTTATACCGCACAGAGAAATCCCCTCAAAGATGACGGCTTTATTTTCTCAGTACCGTATGAAAACATCTCAGACGTTCTTTGCTGTAAGACTAGAAGACTACAAGACATAGCAAAATGTATAGTTTATAAATAGACTTACAATATACAGGGTGATTCTTAATGGACGGATTAGTGGAGTTAGAGGACCTCAATAACTATCGTATAAGCGCAAATGTTGTCCAATTTTTCTATAGGTTTGAGGTAATTAAATTTTTTGTAAAAAAAACCCTAAAAATCAAATTTCCGACTAAATTTTCCCTTGCGTCTAAAATAATGTGTTTAAAGTGGTCATTTTTTTTTGGACAAGTCTAATAATTGGGCTTTCGTACCGTAATCCCTTTTTTGGAATAACGCACACGGGAATAAAAAATAATTAAAAGTTTTCATGAAATAAGATGTTCTTTAACTTTGAGAAGCTGCAATTATTTTTTTTTCCTACAAGTTTTTTCAAAAACTGCGTCCATGCCTCTTGAATTAAACCAAAATAAAATTTCGCCTTTCGTTTTTTTTTCATGTAAAAATAGCGATTTGAAATAGTCAACGGCAACAATCTCTTGTAATTTTCATACAAAACATATGAAAACAGCATTTTTCAAAGAAATCTAAAAAACAAAATCCTTTACTTTTTAACAAAAAAATAGATTTCTGAAAAAAAAATTGTTTTTACTCATTTTCTTTAAAAAAATGCAGTTAATATCATCCACCATGACTAGCTTTTTAACCTAAAAATAAGAAAAAACAACGATTTTATCACTCTTATTTAAGTACCATGTAATGTTTCAAAGATGGAGCGGTATATGTTACAGTAAATAAATAATAAGTAATATAAATCTCAATATACAAAACTCATAACTAATAGAAGGTCGATTCAAGCCTCCGTCCCCAGCAATATTATCTTTGTCCTGTGATACGATTGCCATGACAACCACCGTTAGTGCGTTGCTAAGGAAGTCGCCATCGCCATAACTTTTCCATATTTACACTGATCTCTTTAAATGGATAGGACATTTCCAACTTTTGTTTTGTTTTGACAGTAAATTCTATCTCTATTATTAGGCTGAATCTTCAACGTTTCCGTCAGCGCCACAATAGCGTTAATAATTATAATAATAAGCACAAAATACCACGTTTTATAGTCTGTCCATTTGTCGAGGTCAGTGGCTATTTATCTAATCAGAAAACTAAGCGTACAAATAGGTAAGAAAATAAAATAAATGGTTGATGCACGCTACGCGGTAATTCATTAATTTATCTCGTATATGTGCTGGGAGGTAGTGACCTAATAGAATTTAATTTCAAATCACGAGAAATCACTTTTTTTATAGCGCTTAATTAAACATTATTGAGAAGGCAAAATAAAATATTCAAAGGTATAAGTATATATTTTTGGCAATATGATGCTCATTAAATCTACTTGACCTATATTACAGCGATAACGGTTTGAACGGTCTTAATACATTTAAATAATGTTTTCTAGAAAAGGCAAATAAACTTCTGTAACTCGATAATTGTATTAAAATGTAGTTTATTAGATAGTCTATAAACAATGCGCAATTGTTATAATGTTTAGTAGTTCGACCGCTTCCATACAAGTGCGAAATTAATATTCAACAAGTGAGTCATGCAAAATATTCGAGATGCGTTGCAAGTTGCAACTACGTTTATGTGAGTATACCGGCACTACACCCGCAACACTTATACGAAAACATATAAGGTTATCTCCGTTATTCCAAATAGAATGAAAAGTACAAGAACATGTTTTTGTACAAATATTTCGACAATGGAAATTCGCGATTGTATCGTTGTTTACACTTCATTTAGCCGAATCTGAAATTGATACTAAATTCAAAATAATGTATGATTACATTTCATGGACGTAAACATCCTCTGCCTTTTAGAATTAATTATCAAAATATCCTTCATTACAAAGAATCAGAATTTCCACGGCAGTGAAATTCAGGAATTCCGATAGAAAATAATTAAAGAAATATATTATTTAAATTAGATTTATGAGAAGATGAAAAGCTACGATTATTTGGACTTGTGCTTTCACCATTAAAAAGGTAATTTTTATGTAACATCAGCTTTACTTTATTATTGAAAATGACATACGGAGGAATCTCAAATAGTTCTACAGATGAGTCATGGCCAATGGATGGCATATATCTTTAACTGTTTTCTTATAATTACCACTTTTCTGTTAAACTAAAATAAATAAATAAATATAAAAAAATATAAAATTTGTAAAACTTAAATAAACATTGAAAACCAGAAGCTATTCGCGGCGTACATTTATTGGTTTCAATATTAATCCTTAACACGATAGACGCAACACAACTACATAGATTATGCCACCATTTTACAAAACCACAATACATCACATATTGCAATATTCATCCGGTATTTGCGCGTTTACACGGATAACCGCCGGGTAACTGGTATAGGTGGAGTTCACATTCCAAGCTATAACAATTATTAAACGGAATGTGGCGAAACTAGATAATTATTCACAAATCAAAGCGTAGTTTAACCAGATCGGGTACGTACTGCGTCACAAAACTGACTCAATATTTTACTACGTTTCTCACCAACAATGGAAACAATTACATTATAATGTGTAGATACATTCGTAGTACGCAGTTCATGTCTATGCCTTGTACATAAAACAATTATCTTCTATCTATCTATCTTCTATCTATACATATAATAAAAATGGAGTGTCTGTTTGTAATATCAAAAGAAAAATTCCAGATTTCGAGAAGATGATGTATTTGCGTTGCCGATAACGAAAATCGCATTTAATTTTTTTTTGTCTATCACTCTGTCTGTCCGCAACCCGCGTTTGTTCCGGGTAATCTCGAAACGGCTGGGCCGATTTCGACCGGACTTTCACTAAAGGGGAGCTAGCTGACATAGACGGGCATATTATAGGCTACATTTTCTTTAATTCCGCGCTGTTAAAATACAGCTACAGCTCGTCTATACGTATAATAAAATTGGAGTGTCTGTAATACTATATAAATTATAACACGGCTAAACTCACCTGACAAAATTCAGTATAGGCACCGACCAGTTTCAGACACGTCGGGGTCCTTCTTCAGGTCACTGACCGACGCGACGCGATAGCGAATAAAGACGGTAACCACTCACCTGAAGAAGGACCCCCGTCGGGTCTGAAACTGGTCGGTAGCTACACCGAAGGTTGTCTCGTGAGTTTAGCCGTGTTATAATTTATATTTTAGACGTATGTTGAAATAACATTTCTACGGTACTAAGTTCAACACAACTGCAAATACTTCAGAAAATCGATGTCTAACAGTGGGAGTAGTCATCAATTAGTGCTCAAGGCAGCATACTGTTTAATAATGTATACAAAAACGTTCTTTCTATTTCCCGCAAGCAATTTAAAACTTTTCCCCTTGAAAGCCATAAAAAATAGTAAAAAAGAACTTGCTAAAGTTAAAGGTTAACGATCCTTTGTTTAAAAAAAAGTTAGTGCGTTTATTCGACTTCTCTACTTATAAACAAATTCAGAACTTTTTAATTTTCTTCGAGACTTGTTTTTCAAACAGTTTGTAACTTGTTTTATAGCTGATATTATTGTTGAAGTTATTTAAAAAAATAAACATTTTAACAAAAAAACAAAACCGACTTCCAAACAAAATACATTAAAAACAAAACATTCT
>LD689125.1:355367-385068 GCA_003118335.3 Papilio memnon
TTAGAGTTTGTAGCCTAAACTGCTGAAAATGAAAAATACGTTTACGGGTTGCTAAGACAATCAAACGATCAATAACTGCTACGCACAGGCTTCGAAGACGAGTTTTATTTGACGCGGCAACAGGTTGTATCTGCAAATTTCTACTAACAGGTTTTGAAAAAAAAAAAACTGTAGTCTCAATTTCTTATAGAAAATTAGAGAAGTTACATGTTTTAAGCAGGTTTTTCAGTTGTGGAAACGCCCTACACTTTATTGTAATATATCAATTAGCTATTACTATTATCTACGCTTCATACTTGAAAATGATATGATAGTCAAATTAATTTTTCAAGCAATATCCATCAGAAAAAGCAACGAATTCTCAATTAGTGTGCGACGATATCCATTAACTCAACAATGGCTCCCCAATTACACATTTCGTACAAACACGACATCAATTGGCGTTGACTCATAAAGACAACACCACAACCAATTAAATTTGCAATCAATTTAAGATGAGTAAAACCTATGCCAAGAACTTGATATGCTCCCAAAATAATATTTGTAAATTACAACGATAATTGCTTTATAATAAAGTGTCGATTTTACTAATATTATATTACTAGCTGTTGCCCACGACTTCGTTCGCGTGGAGTTTAAAATTTCAAAACTTACGTTCGCCCCTTTTTTGACCGACTTCCCAAAAGAAGGAGGTATTCAAGTCGTCTGTATATATATATTTTTTATCTGTATTAAGCGCTAGCTCCGGCCCTGGTGGACCGATTTTGAAAATTCTTTTTTTATCCGAAAGGTAATGCTTGCAGGTGGGTCCCATTTTTTTTTATTTTTGGAGTCAAAGACTACGGCGTAGTTAAATAGTTTAGCTCAAAATCGCGCGACGGAAATTGTGGTCTTATTTGCTTTCTTTGCTTACGTAGCCTAAACTAAAAGACTAACATAAAAATGATATATGGAAGAATTGTAGCCCTTTAAATTTGCTAAATTAAAGTCCGCGACAGCATATATCTATCTATTAAGGTTGTCGCACAATAACCACTTTTCTCATTAAAAACATCGATTGAAATCTATACCCCACTTACAACGCTATTACTCGTGTTCGGTATGAATCCTTATCCAAATAAATATGTCCATCATCAAGAGAATTTAACGTAGATTATAAATGTTCTTTGAAATATATAATTCCAATCAATAGTTTAGGAGATATCATAAGAACAAAATTACGAGTCGCAGAAAAAATTACCAATTTGTAACAAAGTTTTCTTTCTTGGCTTACGTAGCCTAAACTATAAGTCCTACATAAAAATAAATGCAATCGACTTCATTTAAAACGCTTTTATCGTTATTTGGTTTTAATCCTTATCCAAATAAACATGTTTTCAGGTTAGAGTATTAAATGTAGACTATAATTGCCTTTTACAGTATGTAATTCTGACCAATATTCTAGAAGTTATCAAAACATTAAAACTCTTGGGGAACAGCGGCAAGCGGCCGCACAGTATTATGTATGATGAGTGTATGATCGCAACGATGTATTGGTTCTTTAGTTAATTTCTTAGATAACCGATCAAGATAATTCATTCTTTGTTTGAAAGCTAGTTGCGATTATTAGATGCACTATAAATTGAGAAAAAAATAAAAAAAAATAATAATAAAAAAACAAAACCTACTTCCAAACAAAATACATTTAAAACAAAACATTCTCGAAAAAAAAATAACACTAAAAAGTAACGAAATAATTCCTTATAATTACTTAAACCTTATATCTCACTTATTGTAGCTGTTAAGCTACAAAGCTGAGCTACTAAAGCTGTGCTTAAGTCGGTGTCAGTCAAGGAAGATTCATTACTTAAATGTTACTATACGTTCAATTGTCAATTGTAATGGGAAAAATGTAGAGAGCCTTATGTAGAAATATCACTGCATACCTCGGCTGACACCGACATCAAAGTAATAATAATTGTACAATATGTACATAACAGCTACAATAAGTAAGGTTGAAGTAATTTTAAGGAATTATTTCGTTACTTTTTAGTGTGTTGTTTTTTTGAGAATGTTTTGTTATTAATGTATTTTGTTTGGAAGTCGGTTTTGTTTTTTTATTAAATTTTTTATTTTTCAACCTATTATCTAAAGTAATTCTTAGTAGTAATCTACGTAATAATATAAATGTAGATTTAAAGATTTTGAAGCCAGATTCCAAATTTCTAAGCTCGAAAGTTTATGAGCTGATTTTTCGGCTACCCTTTTGTTTGTGTTCTCGATATCTTCTAAACTATTCGTTCAATTTAAATACTGCAAAGAACAATTTTATTCTACATTAAATTTTCCTGACAACAAACGCATTTATTTGGATAAGGATTAATATTGAAACCAATAAAACAACGACGCAAATAACATGCGGATTTTAATTCATTTTGTTAACAAAAAAGTGGTTGGTATAAGAAAACCGTTAAAGATACATATATGCTATTGCGGACTTTTCTATAGAAATCTCAAAATGTTCTATAGAACATTTTGAGATCTACAATTCCTTCATACATCATTTTTATATACCTCTAACGGTTTAGGCAACGTAAGCCGAGAAAAGTTAATAATTTAGTGACTTTATAAAGCCGGGGTCCAGAAATACGCTGTTTATTATTTGTTCCTCAATATTAGTAACAATAAAATATAGCCTATGTTACTCACAGATAGATTACCTTTCTAATGGTGAAATAATTTTTAAAATCGGCCTAGTAGTTTTTGCGTGAATCAAATACATACAAAAATACAAATCTTTCCTCTTTATAATATTAGTATAGATAATGATAGTCGTCTGTTAAGCAAATGCCTCTCCAATGGAAATAATAATTTCAATTATCACAGAACGAGCGTGTGTTTATATTTCTATATATGCTTAGTACATTCTTATCTTCAGTACCGGCTTGTATGCATATGTGAATAGTTGAGAACCTAACGCCAATAATATGCATAAAATAATATGAGTAATAATTTTCGCCTTCCCATTTCCAATGGTTACTAACTTTTTATAATAAAACGAAAAAATTAAATATTAACACCTTAGGCGCCATGTGCATCTTTTTGTCACACAGTGTCTAAAACACTCATCACCAACTTGTCCTTATCCCTTACGGAGGGTCGGCACAGTATGTGCTACTCTTCCATACATTTCTATCAGCCGTCATATCTGAATCCACTCCCTTCTTAAGCATATCCTCTCTCACACAATCCATCCATACTTTCTTCGGTCTCCCTCTTCCTTTGTAGCCATCCATATTCATTCTTAACACTTTCTGGTTTATGTCCCCATCGTCTCGTCGCGTAACATGTCCATACCACGCTAACCTTTTGCTTCTCAATTTCTCCACCACTGGCGCTATTTTCAAACTTCCTCTAATATACACATTCTTAACAGTGTCTAAAACTCTATTCAAAAGTATACACATTTTCCTATTTAGTAAACGCGCAGTGTATCCTTTAGGAACACGTTTTCCATACATTTATTATAACATAATGAAAGCCCTGGCCTGGCGAATTTTTCCGATGCAAGTGGTCTGAGAATCGGTGAACACATTCCAACAAAAAAAATATTGTGTTTTTTTTAAACGCTCACTTAGGGTCTGGCGCTGAGGGTGTAAAATAAACTCCGCGCCCGAATGGCACATGGCAACCCTAAATTAGAGGTTACCATGGCCACCAAACAAAAACGGGGATAGGGGCTCGATTTATTACATTTTAATGATATAAACAGCTTTTATATCAAAATATATTTATTTTAAATATAAATATTTAGTAATCGAAAATTCGTTCATAATTCGTCTACTGAAATCCGTAAATGAAAATGTACGTTTCATAAATAAATCCATGAATTTGAATGCATCGCTACGAGAATTATGATCGAAAACAATAGACTCCGAATATTGTTACACGAGCCGATAATGTATGTAAATTTCATACAAATAAATGTATTGTTTGTAAGTGAAAAAATGGAGTAAAAACATTTCAACAATCATATGTTACAAATATGATTCAATAGATAAAAGCTGATTTAATTATTGGATTGTTTCGCTCTGAACGGACGAAAAATGTTGAAGTGGAGTTACAACGGTGACGTTCAAGTGGATATAGAGAACTCAGTAAATTGCACGTCGACATCAAATTGAATGAAACGCGAAAAAACGCTTTTTTCATCACTTGTCTTCACTCCTTTAGCACCTATGCAGTTGTACGATTTTTAAGGTCATTATTGCAAAAGCGCACTAGAACTCGAAAAAAATAATGCCAGTAACACACCGAGAGACAAACAAAACGTAATTTTCTCCATAGTAGATTCTATTTCGCGTCGTGATACTGATTACTAAGCGGTTGTACTAATTAATTAAGACTATGGAATTTTCATATACGTTCGATATAAGTTCGCATTAATTCTATGCTAGATTGTGATTGCCAGGTGGGTGCAAGGTGGACCAACTTTGGCGGAGGAACGCGCAGTGGGGCTACAGTGGGAGACAGGAAGGGGTGTACCGCGTCCCCGGATACATTTACAAACGCCGAAACGTAAAATAGAGATGTGCATTCTCGTGCAAAATCGCGAGGCGCCATTAAGTTTGGATGGAATTTGTACTAGGTTCGAATAACTCATCACTTGTTTATGCATGCTACTATCTTTAAAGTTAATAAACCATTATATGACGTGTTATTGTCTGATTCAGTGCTACAGGTATCTATACTAATATAATAAAGCGTAAACAAACACTTCTTTGTTGCCCAAGATGTCAACAATTACAGCATATTATTGAATAATTTTTTTTTAATAAAAAGCCCTACACTTACGTCACGCTTTAAGCTATATATTTTCACGCTTAAACTTAGGGGGTAAATATTTTGGATAAAAACTCTAATGTGGGAAAGAGACCATAAGTTGCTGCCAACATCAAGGAAGCAAGATTGCCATGGTTCGTCATCATGTCATGTCATTTTGACATTTGCAACTGATAATTTGACAAATGTAAACAATAAAATAAAGTTTTTATAATTTCAAGCGGATGAAGCCGCACACGAACAGCTAGTAGTAATATAAAGTAGTAAATATATTGAGTGAAATAATATTTGTTGATGTTTTTTCTTGTTGTTTGATGGCCATTATCAACATTTCTATGTTGATGTTTCCATCTGTTGCAGTTTATCTTAAGTCTTACTTGGTTGCATTGGAAAAAAAAGAGATACAAAACTTCTAATATTACAGGTTCAGATTGAGTATATCCGACGTACTCGTGAATTGGATTTACTTTATTATTTTTAGGATCTCATGTGAATTACATAAAAGTAAACGCGAGCATAAATTTAAGGGAATCCGATTATCGCTCCTAGACTTTATATATAGTCTAAGAGCTTTATCCGCCTGTCTTGTTTATATACGTGTAATCACAATAAACGGAAACTAACCAGTACTTGTCTAGGCTCGGATTCGCGACGGCGAAGTGAATAGCTCGCAGACTAGAAGCCGTAGATGCATAAAACAATTAAACTTGGCTTGAGAAAATACTGCGTTATTCGTCTTTGTTTATTTACTTAAAGGATTGCTGTGTATAATAAACAAATCGGGCACCCTTATAAACGGAATACTAAACGCGTATTAAGTGACAACCAAAGCCGAGGTCCCCTCTCGGGAGCTCTTGTGCCCAGTCATTTCATGTAACGTCCACCGAAGCGACTTAAGAACTCGGCGGCCTACCAATCCGCTAATAATAACGAAGTAACAGTCCGAGTCGAGGCTCCTGAGGTAGCACTCAAGCTTAGCTACTCTTAAAGGAGCTTTAGGCAAAGCGCTCTTCCACCTAAAGCTCGATGAATCTGTAAATGCTACTTCAAGGCAAACAGTGATAACTCAGTCATAAAAAAATATAACAAATCTACAATACGTAGTAAGTATTAATATTTTTTATTATTTCTCATATCACGACTCGACAACCTTGCATCGTATACGCGGTAAAAGTTCATATTGGTCGACGTTATATTAAAACGTCTGCTTCCATCTTTGTGTCTCATAAATAAATATTCTTTGAGTCAACTTAAAAAAATCCTCAGGCATTATTCCTGTAATTAATAAAACATAGAAGCACAAGTACACCGAGCAGCACGTAGGATAACATAGCCTTTGTATTTTCTCAGGCATCTTTGAAGAATATCAGGGAGCTATTTCATTAATTTTTTTATCATTCGAGGTAATAATAAAGGGACAGCAAGCTCGGTAAAAATTTTCTTTCTGAAGCTTATAAAGTCATTTTAAAAAATAAAAGGTATTTTCATACGACGGAAAACGGTGTAGTTTTTACCTGATGTACATGGCTTGTTTGTTATATTAGGCAATAAAAAAAATATAAAAAATCAAACATTTTTCGACCTGACATCTTTGTTTGTGTGGGGAAAAATCGAAGACACCCCGCTTTCCGAGGCGGAAACAGTGTTATACGAGACTTACTAAAAAACCCTGGATGACATACATCGGTAAAATTAGAAGAGTGTTCGGATTTAAACAAAGCACTAAGCTTTAGCAGAAAAAAAAACAAAGCGAACAAAGAATCTCTCCTTTATAAACATAAAACTAATATATCTACCGTTATTAAGAAAAGAATCAATTAATAATTCTGCAAGCAAGCTTGACATCGCGCGGTTAGCTTTACACAAGATTGCCTTAATTGTCTATCCTTTGTGAAGCTCTACAAAGGAATGGATTGACAGAGTCATTATTAGCGTTACATAGCGTATACCTGAATGCAAGACATAGATGATAAAGAAAATGTCTAACCATAAAAGCTTAGACAGCATTTTAAATACATTTTAGATTAAATATCGTCGTGACTGATTTGATACTGTTTGCCTTAAAGAGGCATTTCTAGCTTCACCGAACTTGTGGTGGCCGAGCGCAGTAGGCGCTTAGCCTAACGTCAACCCTTTTATACGAATACCGCGGCCCGGCACGGACTTTGACAAATCATTGTAATGGAACCATTATTATGCGTAGATTTGCTAAATCCGATTTTGACCAATAAATAGTTTATTAATATTATTATAGTGAATTTTTAACGTACTAATATTTTCTTTTACCATACCAACTAACAGCTCTAGGCTTGTGCTAGCATATGGTTTATGACAATAGTCGAATGGCGGGATTCGAACGCTCGACGTGATCGGAAATCCCTACCCATAACCATTGGGCTATTGGCGCTTAATACACGTTAAAAATATTTGTATTTGATATATTCTTTATAGCCTTTCTTAAAATTTCAATGCGGGGTATATGGAATAAGTTTTTTAAAGCACCTAAATAGGATCGATGAATTCAAACATCGTGATTGACCTGCATCCCCAGCACAGCATTGGTCCTGCCTGGTTGAATATGGCCTAATTACCCCTAACAAAGGGTAGGTTCCGATCCCCTCGGTGGGGACGTCATGAGCTAACAATACGATACCTAAATAAGATCGTAACTTTGTAAGTTTTTTTTTTAATTTGGCACATATAAAATACAGTACAAAGTAAAATAAAGATAGCTGAATAGGAAACTAAAAAATTCTCATTCAACATTTTTTCCGCGAAAAAATGGTTTAACCATCAGTTCAGTCCATGTCTTTCAAAAAATACTTAAACTTACTCTTAAATACGCCAATAAATATTTATTACAACGTAATATTTATATACCTCAATTACAAGAAATCCAGTAACAAATTATCAGCGATCCTCTTTAGAAATATGTCATTGGTATTTCATTACGCTGAAAGTCAAGGTCGCGTCTTGCAACGCAAACATCAAAACAAAAACTAACAAACTAATCACTTACCCTTTGAGGACTGGAATGTTGTCGGGGGGTGGCGGAGGCTCCATCGCGGTCGGCGAGTAAAACGGGCAGGGTAAGCTCTGATCTGGATAAGGCTGCGCGTGCGCAGGTCCACCCGGGTCTGGCGGTATTGGCGCGTTTTGTTGATTATGCTCTTCACAGGAACTGGAGCACGCGTGTTCAGGCGCTAGTGGCCATTCATCTGGCCACGGCCATTCCATAATGTGCGCACTTACTGAGCGACGGCGGGCTACTGCGCAACAAGGGTGCATCGGTAGCCGCTAGCGCACTGACCCCCGCCATGCCCCTCACCGCTCCTCACCACACCTCGCCCGAGCAGCGTGCTAATAACTGCAAATCGCGTTATTTGCAACTATATTGCTGCGCGAATTATGCAAGCCAACTGACAAACACTCGTCTTGACTAGGCTATTAATTAATCAACTCTATCTATATGTGATGACGCCCGACAGAACGATCGTTTCGGAAGTAGATAAGAGAGAGAAGTTAAATAATAAAATTATCTTTTGCGCTAAAACTGCTCGCGAAATTAAAATTTAAACAGAGACCAAAATCTTTTAAATTACACTGTCTATCTGAGAAAAAAAAACTTTTTTATTGAATGACAAGCGGTTACAAAAACGTGATTAAAAAATCTTTGGAAGGTCGAGTTTTCGAATCCCCTGATGATTAGATGACAAAGGTTTTTTCCACAAAAACTTTAATAGCCAAAAACCGAGGATTGAACATGAATAAAATGTATTTAAGGATTTCCTAGATATTTGCATAAATGTAAAATAATTAGAAAACTTTAGAGCCCCTAACGCCCAAACGAATCAACTTTGGATAGAGATAAGGTTCGACCAAGGAATCTGTGGTAATCCATTGTACACGTCTTTCTCAGACACCCTGTATATATATTTAATCTTGTTTTCACTCTCGACTGTTTTGTAATAAATTGAATGGCATAATGATATGATCTAAAAATAGCAAAATATCAAGTACCTATACATAGTATAAAGTATTTAGTAAACAACAAAGTGACCTTCAAACGTTCTCATATCTAGAGTAGATGTTAAATATTGACCCCAACATAAGGTGCCATGCATTAATGTTCGAAAGGTCAACTAACTTGTCATAGATAAGATAGTTGTGAAAGTACATTTTGCAAGTTCAATGTCAGTTATTCAATACTATCTATAAAACAATTTAGGCACAATTTTGGCAACGACTTGTTTATTAATATAGCTATGTTCATATGCAGTAATAATAAACAAAACGTAGATAATATGACAGCTTTAGTCTAGAGTCGGAAATAGTCGTGGCTTGTTGCCAGGGAAATAGAAGACTTGCAGTACAACATCGGACGAAAGTGACCCTCAAGCGTGCTTCGCATCGTGCCTAGACGCTACAACAATGTAGCGATGTATCAACATAGAATGATGCAGTTAACTCGAATGTTCGATCCAACGTAAACAAAGTAATCAAAACAACTCGTACGACTTAATCTCCTCTTCCCTACTCACATACATCATTTAATAAATAGGTGTATTCACCTCTGTAATTAGTACTTACTTTAATTTAATAAAGACGTTTATTTTAGAGGTGAACATCATAGCGGCACAACTTTCTAACAACGAAATTAACCTGATTAACAGTTGTCTAAAAAAATATTCCACTAAAATGTTCTCTAGTAGATGAGAAAACTTTACACGTTTAATCATCATCATCATCATCTCCTCCTTCTTATCCTACTCCCGTAGGGTCGGCGCACCGGGTTTTCGTCCTCCAAATAACTCTGTCATCCGTCATCTCAGTCATCACTCCCTTCTTGATCATGTCACCTTTCACGCAATCCATCCATCTCTTTCTAGGTCTACCTCTACCGATGTACCCCTACACATTCATAACTAACGTCCTTCTTGTTACATGCGATTCATCCCTTCTCATAACATGCCCATACCACGCTAACATTTTACTCCTTATTTTCTCAACCACTGGGGCTACTCTCAAACTTCCTCTAATATACTCATTTCGTATCTTATCCAATCGTGTTACCCCACACATCTATCTTAACATTCGCATTTCTGCCACATGTATTCTCCTTTTATCCGTGCCTTTTACTGCCCAACATTCAGATCCATACATCATGACAGGTCTTACGACGGTCTTGTAAATTTTCCCCTTCATTTTAAGGGGAATATGCGGGTCGCATATTACACCTGTGACCTGTCGCTATTTCATCCATCCCGCTTTTATTCTATTTGTCACGTCACGGTCAATATCGCCATCGCTTTGGATTAATGAGCCGAGGTACCGAAAGTCGGAGCAACTGGAAGATGGGCGCCATCTAAGGCAATCGTGATAAAACTGGATAAGCCCCCGAAGTCGCAGAATAGCTGCTCAGTTTTCGCTCTGCTTATCTTCAGTCAGGCTGTCTCCAGTTTATCCCGCCATCTATCCAGCCTACTCTGGACCTCAAGCGCATCTTCCCCAACAAGTACAATGTCGTCGACGAACAGCATACACCAGGGTGCTTCCTCCTGGATGTTCGAGGTTAACGCGTCGATAACCAGGAGGAACAGATAAGGGCATATAATCATAGACAAAGTCATCGTAACGAACGATTACCGGAAACATATCCTAAAGGATGGTACGACTGCCATTTGTCGGGCATGTCGTCGGCCCGGTGAGTCTATTAGACATATCGTTTCCGCTTGTTCTCGCCTTGCGGATGGTGCATACTTGCATAGACATAACCAAGTCGCCAAGATTATCCATCAGCAACTTGCCCTTAAATATTCTCTTGTGGATTCTGAGGTACCATATTACCAATAACAGCCTTCACCTGTTCTTGAAAATAGCCGTATCACGCTCTACTGGGGTCGATCTATTATTACGGACAGGACTATTGCTGCCAATAGGCCTGATATAGGAATAATAGATCAGTCTGAGAGTTGTATAGTGTTAGTCGATATCACTATCCCACATGACGAGAATCTCGTGAAAGCCGAAAATGAAAAATTATTAAAATATTTAGATCTGGCTCACGAGGTTACCGCCATGTGGCGTATGAAATCGACTACCATTATTCCGATAGTCGTTTCGGTGCACGGGCTTATAGCGAAGAGCTTCGACCAACATCTTAAGAAGCTCTCGCTAGACAGTTGGATTAAGGGCCCGATTCAAAAGGCGGTTATTTTAGAAACCGCACGCATTGTGAGGAGGTTCCTGTCTCTGCAGCCCTGACCACTGGTTGCTTGAGTCATCGGATTCCGCAGCCGGTGGTGCTCTATTTAATATCCATGTAAAAAAGAATCACTCTTCAGCATTTAATTATGGCGTAACGACTCAAAATGGACCTTAACCTCTGACAATATGAGTCTCCCTTTCAAGTTAGTGAAAAACTTGGTGCTGCTACAAATCCCTCCCCCACCTCGTCCTTCCAGCAACACCTGGACTATTTCTCAAATAACTATCGTCTCGATATCATACTAATATTAAATGCAAAAGTTTAAATGTATGGATGGATGGATGTTTATTAGAAGGTCCCACCAGAACGGCTCAATGGCTCTTGATGAAATTTGGCACAGATTATATCATAGTCTGGAAGACCGCATAGGCTAATAAAACAGTTTTTTATTAATTCCGCGCGGACGGAGATGCGGTCGACAGCTAGTGTTTTAATAAACGAGTAGAATAATGTAGTTGTTATTATTTCTGTATTAAATTTTATACAATTAAAATCAAATTTCAACATTGTTTATAATATTTAAATATATATGTTTGCATTGTCAATACTCTTATTAAGACAAACCAACTAAATAGCGGACAAAGAAAGAAAAAAATTGTTTGCATTTTAATTAAAATACTTCGAAAGCGAAGACTCGAGAATACAGAAATTACCGTCGCGTCGGTGAGAAATATTTGATGGAAAATTGCTAAGTGCATACTCTATTACTTTGTTACAAATGAAACTTTCCCAGAACGAAAAACTGAGTGCCGAGGGAGACGAACATCAATACTCCAACAACTAAAATGAAATTAATGTTTGCGAACATACAGTCCTTCGAACTTAATTTGTTGTTTCGCAATCAATCTTACTTAAATGCGAAACTTCAGATGGATGTTTGTTAGAGTTTGTAGCCTGCTGAACGGATTTCGATGTCATTTGGTATAGACGTAGAGGATAGTCTGGAAGAACACATTGGCTATTTACTTTTGTTTTTTCTAAATCCATGTGAACAAAGTCGCGGGAAAAGCTAGTTTAGATATAATTTTTTGTTGACAGTCAAATTTCAAGATATTTATTTCATTTTCTCCTAAATCTAGACAGAGCGTTGACTAAATTCTAAATTTGTCACACCATTGGAATTACTTTTAAAATATAATATAACTAGCTGTTGCCCACGACTTCGTCCGTGTGGAGTTTAAAAGTTCAAAACTTACGTTCGCCCCTTTTTTCAACCTATTACCTAAAGTATTATCTTAGTAGTAATCTACATAATAACAGAAATCTACTGATGCCAGATTCCGAATTTCTAGGCCCGGTAGTTTGTCAGCTGATTTTTCGGTTACCTTCATTGTTTGTGTTCGCGATATCTTCTAAACTATTTGTCCAATTTAAATACTGTAAAGGACAATTTTAATCTACATTAAATTCTCCTGACAACAAACGCATTTATTTGGATAAGGATTAATATTGAAACCAATAAAACGACGACGCAAATATCATGCGGTATTTAATTCATTTTGTTAACAAAAAAGTGGTTAGTGTAAGAAAACCGTTAAAGATAGATATATGCTATCGCGGACTTTTCTGTAGAACTTTTTGAGATCTACAATTCTTTCATACATCATTTTTATATACCTCTAACGGTTTAAGCAGTGTAAGCCGAGAAAAGTTAAAATTTAGTGACTTTATAACGGCGGGGTCCAGAAATACGCTGTTTATTATTTGTTCCTCAATATTAGCAACAATAAAACATAGCCTATGTTACTCACAGATAAATTACCTTTCTAATGGTGAAAGAATTTTTAAAATCGGCCCAGTGGTTTTTGGGTGAATCAAATACATACAAAAATACAAAGTTTTCCTCTTTATAAGATTATATAAAATATAATATAATATAATATAATATAATATAATATAATATAATATAATATAATATAATATAATATAATATAATTAAAAGACATATTGGCAATATAACGATCTCTGGTATGTCTAATGATGTTTAAAATTTCAACCTTCTATCTTTATGCACAACGAAGTTACAGGGGTGTCAAAAGTGCCCTGAAGCGCTTCGAGAAAATAGTATTTGGCCGAGCTCGCCTCGCCTCGGCGGGTGCACTGCTGCGCACCCAGTTAACGTGACCGATTTAAAATTTCTTGCACCTCCCTTACTAGTAGTTTTGGCCATCAAAAGCACATGAGTAGATAAAAAGCGTACGCACTCTGTGTCAAAAGTAAGATGCAATGTTTGCTCCTACCCGATTTATGTTCGCCTAGTACCGCAGTTTAGTTAAAGCCTAGCATAATATGTACTAAAAAAATAACTAATTGACATCATTAATTGATTATGTCGTCGATGAAAAATAAATTGACTGAGAATTTTTTTTTATTCATTCTAATTTGAATAATTACTCCTCTCGATTTATTATAGTAAGTTAAGTAACTCACCTTAATTTTTTACTAAACACTGTAGGAAAAAAATCAAATGGACAGTTTTACTGACAGTTAAAATGTTGCAGACGTCGCCGTCGCGGCCAAACGGCTTAAGAAATTAATAGTGCAGACTATTGATTGATCAAGAGGGCATAACCTTTTGTCATTCATAAAAAAGAACTTTATAATTTTATTTTAAATTAATTATCTATTTTTTTAATACTTGGAAGCAAATTTTTTTCGTAAAGGAAAGCAGTTCGCTGACGACAATTATTTAATTAGAATCTTATTTAATAAACATTATTATCATAGTAACATAGAAAGTCAATACAAGAATGAGTACGAACGAGTAAATGACTGATGAGTTTTCAAACAAATGTCGTCCAACATTTCCATTCATTTGTGACATGTAGTTATTACCGACAGATCGTGAATGTCGCCCGTTTGTAAATTGTCTAGACAAATATAAAGAATGCTAATTGCATACATTTAGATTGTGAAAGTGGCACTTTAATGGCCGTCATTTATATACAGAGAATAAAGTGTCTGGGTC
Organism: Papilio memnon; assembly: GCA_003118335.3. Classification (NCBI taxonomy): domain Eukaryota; kingdom Metazoa; phylum Arthropoda; class Insecta; order Lepidoptera; family Papilionidae; genus Papilio; species Papilio memnon. The sequence goes on from LD689125.1 coordinate 369,425, forward strand.
TTGCCGGGCACTAATGACAATGCAACTACCAAACGCAATTTGCCCGAGTGTTTACAATTTTTGTAGGCAAATTGGAAGCGGGTGGAATTCTTTATCGGTCTGTGGCAGAGTCACTTCTAAGTGATAAATCTTGTAGCTCTTTTTAGACCATTACAAAAGTTAGCCAGAAACGAAAATTGTGGTTACATTTGCTTAAGTTTATCACATATTCTCCCGCCAAATAGCCGAGCTTTAGTAAACGTTAGGGTCTTGGCGATAAGCTCGCAGGTCGTTCATCATCCTATGATCAACCTGGCCTTGTGCCTACGATTGTACTCAGTATGTACCTCTCTTCCAGACATCTCTATCAGCCGTCATATCTGATTTCCCTCGTAACTTACGCGTAACCTCTTTCACATAACCCATCCATACTTTCTTTCTTGCTTAGATGCAATTTAAACTCACTCGAGATTCGTCTACGCATTCCCTTTTACAAGAATCGATAACGTGTTCGTTAACATGAGAATTTAATGTAGATTAAAATTGCCTTTTTCAGTATGCAATTCTGACAAATAGTTTAGAAGTTTTAATATCACGATCACATACAATAAGCGTAACCACAATCAGCTCGCGAGTTAGTGCGGTCGTTATAAAAAAGTTTTTACTAATGGATGAAACATCACCATGAAGAGTACTTCCGATATCACAGAAAATGGGTCATACGTATATCCTTTGTGACCCGGGCAAAGCTGGCTAGATACTATTAAAACAAATAATTGTTTTACGGAAAAGCGTACCTGATGGAAACGCATTCCGAGAATTCATCTCCCGACTGGGGGGATGTGGGAGATAGGGTGTACCACCCTTACGGTGACCTAGGGAGGTAGACTGGCAGGGCCACTGAACAACACGCAGAGTGCGAGTAGCTCATCCGATTTAAGCTGGGCACTACTCTACCCGGGCTTCGCATCGTAACTATTGAAACTCACTCGATATTCATCTACTCATTCCTGGAATTCATTTTACGCGAAATATTCAAAGCATAGTTCCATTTAGATATTTGCAAAGTAAAGTAACAGTATTGAGGTGTTTTTTACTATTTTCTTTATGCTTAAAAATGTATGATACATTTTTAATGAGTTTTGAATCTTAACAGTTCCGTCAACCTCAACTTAACAGTGCAGCTTCATTTTTAGGCAAGAAGTATTTTAGTTGGAAAACGTATCTTAACATTGAATGTGGCAAGAAAAGAAGACAAAGAATACGCGTAAAATACAGTTCGTTTTCAAGTTCAACAAATGAAACTACCACTGCCATCTATCGGTGAATAGCGCAACTAAACCAGTCAAAGATAAAGATTTACGATTGCCATAAAATTAATAGACTAAAACATATTAGTGTTAGTATAGTCACTTAGGTCAAATTTAAACGTATAATCTACATAAAAATTCTAACCTAAGAACCTGTGTCGGAAGATATGGTTGTAACACAAATAATCCGATTAAAAGCACGACGAATATGAATACTCAGTTCTGCAGTACAGAAATTATGATTCTGTATAATTCTTTTTTATAATCACCACTTGATCTGTCGATACGATAACGAGATAAAATAAAGTTTATAAAAATAAGTATCTACATCCATCTTCTACCAGCTCCTAAATTTAGTTTAACTACTTATCAGTAGACGGCGCTATCGGTAAATGTAAAGGTATTTCTCCAAGTGCTGTGCAAAATTATAATGTCAATATTATTATCTATACTAATATAACAAAGCGTAAACACACACTTCTTTGTTGCCTAAGATGTCAGTAATTACATCATGTTATTGAATAATTCTTTTTTTAATAAAAAGCCCTACACTTATGACACGCTTTAGGCTATATATTTTCACGCCATTAAACTTAGGTGGTAAATATTTTGGATAAAAACCCTAATGTGGGAAAGAGACCATAAGTTGCTGCCAACATCAAGGAAGCAAGATTGCAATGATTTGTCATCATGTCATGTCATTTTGACATTTGCAATTGATAATTTGACAAACGTAAACAATAAAATTAGATAATTTCATGCGGATGAAGCCGCACGCGAACAGCTAGTTATACGATAATTTGTAAGTTAAATATTGTTTTGAAACGTTAACAAAGTAACGTAAATAAAACGTAAGACAAATTAATGAAAGTAGATATCTACTCAAATTTAATTAAAAGCGTCTCGGATTGCCGAGTATCGAGGGGCAAATACTTGTATTTACACTGAACTCCGCACTCCCCCGTATAGAAGATACATTCTACATCTAGGTAATATGGTCATTGCGAAGAGAAAGTTTGGAATCTAGTAAATCAAATTAATTAATTTCTAGTTATAGAAAGAGTTAATAAATAAACAGGGGTAGATTGCAATCTTGTAACAATCAATATGAATATAACAAAAACAGCATTAATCAACAAAACAACATTGAAAATTTTCCTATTTGAAAAGTAAAGTTGTACAGTCGAAATAAAAATCGTTCCTCATTAGTATAGTAATGGAAATAGCCTAACAGCACATCAATCAAGTCTTTATAATATTATATTTAAATATCTTGTTAGGTTTCTCACCTTTATTTTTTCAAAATTTAGTTTAAAAATACACTAGGTAGAATAAAAACTGACGAAAGCTTGTTTACCCGACTGTACTTTTGACCGATCAACTTTTCGCTCTTGACGTATATATGAAGCTTACTGCCATCTATTGTCACAATACAAAAATGACATACAAACTGGATTTTGATTAAAACGTGACACGTTACATAGAGGGCGTTGAAATATAAATTCATCGGACTTAAAATTATAAAAAAATATTCCCAATACTCATATCGGTCTCTAAAGCAAACAAAAATTTAGTAATTGAAAAATTATTGTTTATCCATTTGCAATTACTAATTTACACTCCTTTCGTATTTTTTGATATTATTTTTAGATTTTCAACAGATTCGAGAACAAGTCGACGGTGACATTTAACATTTCCCTATTGTCGAAACACCCGAACAAAACGTATTGTTATCTAAGCTTTATCGAAGAATGAGAGTGACGGTTATGGTAATACGTTTTTGTATGAGTATTCCAACAGTGGAAAATGGTTATTCGCTTTGCGTCACAGCAAGAAGAACCTAGAGAATCTAAAAAGGTATATTTGGTTACCATCATAGTTTCCATTACAATATCTTATTATTCATCACACTTACATTATAAATGCGAAAATTTAGACGGATGGATGTTTGTTAGATTTTGTAGCCTAAACGGCTGAACAGAGCTAGATGAAATATGGCATAGATGTAGAACATAGTCTAGAAGAACACATAGGCTACTTACTCTTGTTTTTTTTTTCACGGGGACGTATTCGCGGGCAAAAGCTAGTCTAAATATTAAAGTCAATATCAGCCAGACATTAGCCGTTAAGAGGATAATCAGCCTAATTATTCAATCCGTAGGTTTAATCCTCTTATGAATTTGTAGGTGCTCTCTGGGTTAGGGTTCGTTCACATGAGTCGGAGAGTATCAGACGGGGCGGTTTTTTTCTTTCAGACCGGCGCAGATTTAAGACAATTTACTACTACCGAGTAGTACCGATTCTATACATCTCCGCGTTCCGGAAAGAGGAAAGGATCGGGCCCGAACTGCCGCGCAAGTATGAAAGAACACGTTAACAAAGGGAGCCAGTCGTCGGGTTCTCTTATTATTTGAAGCTAAATAGATTACCTTTGCTCTTAATTAAAGTAGCTGTGATGCCAAAATAAACCTTGTTTCGTTCTTTTAAAACTCTATTTTAATATGCAATCAAATTATGAACACAGACAATGCCTTTAGACTCAATGGGTATCCAGTATTCTGATTTTGCGGTTATGCGTCTGAGGGGTGGATTTCATATAAGTTAAATTTGTATTTTACATAGGTACTTTAAATCTATGTAATTCTATACATTTCAATTCAGTTAAAACAGCAATGTATTTTTTATACATCATTAAATATTTTAAATAGCAATGTTACTGTGGAATAATTTTGCTATTAAATATTTAATTTTCAGTATCCATGGTAATTATTTACTAACGACTGCTAAGTTTTGTTTTAATTCCGCGCGGACGAAGTCGCGGGCAAAAGCTAATGTACACTAATATAATAAAGCGTAAACACACACTTCTTTGTGGCATAAGATCTCAGCAATTACAGCAAATTTTTGAACAATTCTTTTTTTAATAAAAAGCCCTACACTTACGTCATGCTTTAGGCTATATTTTTTCACGCCATTAAACATAGGGGGTAAATATTTTGGATAAAAACCCTAATGTGGGAAAGAGACCATAAGTTGCTGCCAACATCAAGGAAGCAAGATTATAACAATAAATAATTATAAAACAATAAAATAAAGTTTTTTTATAATTTCATGCGGATGAAGCCGCACGGGAACAGCCAGTATCGTATACAACTCAAGTCATCTACCTTAGAACACGGATCCAACACAAATCCATTTTACAATTTATACAACACTTTTCACATTCTTTAACTAAACTTCTATTTAACCACTTTGATATCACATGAGATAAATTCGCGTAGTAAAAGAATCGTGTTCGAATATCAAAAATACAATGTTAATTGAATAACACGAAAAGGCATTTAAATTTAAACACACGATTTAAACAGAACATTGTAAATATCACTTTATTTAAGAATAATCGTATTTCTCCAGTGATCCCGACGCAAAACATGAACCACGCTACGTCACAATTTTAACTGTTGATATATCTAAATTAACATAACTTTTGGTTTGATAGATTCTTAAATACTTATAGTGCCATCTATCATGGTCTGTCGACTGAAATGAAGACAAAATTTAAAGCGGTTCTAATCTCGCCCGCTAGATGCTGCTGTTGAATTAATTAAAATTGAGAGTTGAAAGAAAAAGTGAATAAAAATTTACCATATTTTAAACTAGTTTTCGCGTACGTCTCTGTCCGCGTGGAATAAAAAAAAACAAAAGAAAGTAGCCTATGTGTTCTTCCAGATTATCCTGCACATCTATGCCAAATTTCATTGAGATCCGTTGAGCAGTTTAGGCTACAAACTCTAACATCCATCCAAACATCTAAGCTTTCGCATTTACAATATTAGTAAGATATATTGGACATACGGCTCATCAAATAATTACAAAGAACAATAATTACTGCAAACGAAGATAACATTTTTTTTTATAAAATTTTATTTTATAATTACTCCCTACCCATTGGTTCAAAGCCTTATTATTTATGAAATAAAAAATTTCTCAGTTATGTAGTTTGGTTATCTGACCGACGGAATCAATATCCCGAGCGTGTTGTCAGACACAAAAAGATAAAATTTCCATTTTATCTTTTTGTGCTTCCATCCCGGTCGCGTTACCTAGGTGACAATACAAGTACCCGAGGGCTAATGGAAATGTCGAGTCCCCTACCCTCCCTTCTAAAGAGAACGTAATTAGCCGGGGCAATTAGTCTGCATTCGCACATCTAAGGTCGTGTTCAAACTAAAATATTCTTTACTTTTAACAAAAATAGTCAAGTCAATAAGCTGCATACGAGCTAACACAATTTGTTTGCTTGTTGTTTTTGTCCTTTACTCGCAGATCAATTTTTTCAATTCACTTACTTCCCCTAAGTTTAATAGCCTAAAACTATATAGCCAAAAGCGTGTCATAAGTGCTGGGATTTTAATTCATACTTCATACTAATATACTAATATATACTAATCTTACTAATATTATAAATGCGATATCCTACTTCCTACTAATATTATAAATGCGAAAGTTTGGATGGATGGATGGATGGATGGATGGATAGATGGATGGATGTTTGTTTGAGTTTGTAGCCTAAACGGCTGAAGGGATCTCGATGAAATTTGGCATGAATGTAGAGGATAGTCTGGAAGAACACATAGGCTACTTACTTTTGTTTTTTTTAATACCGCGCGGATGGAGTCGCGGGCGAAAGCTAGTAAAAAATAAATGAAACAATTTAAAAATTTGCTGCGATTGCTGACTCCCTATATAACTAATAAGAGTGTGTTTACGCTTTATTGTTAGCATATATAGATAAAAGACAACACATTCAATATCAGTCTGGCAATAATAATTGGTGTGAACAAAGCCTAAAGCTTAACGTATTGATTTTGTATCATATCAAGTCCTTTGTATTGCGAAGTAACCTATCTCGAAAGATTCCTTTGATGTAATGAAATTAAATTATGTTTTCTCTTAATCGAAAAGGGGAGTGTATCTTTATCTCCCGCTTCCATATAAATGTTTACAAACATTTGTGGAGGATCTTTAGACTTTACATGTAACGTCCGCATTCTATCAATAAGAATTAGACGTAGTTGATTAAATAATACTTCCCGATTTAGTTTGCGATCCAATAATGTTAGTTACACACTTGATCTTGTTAAGTTAGTCAACTCATAAAAACTACATAAAATACAGTTTTTTTTTAACACACTTTTGCGTACTAAACCAATACGACTTAGGGTCCTTTAAGAAGCGAGCCTATCATTTCCTCAAAGGCCGGCAACGCATCTGTAGTTCCTCTGGTGTTACGGACGTCCATGGGCGTCGTTGACCACCTCGGTGTTCACGCCGCTCGTTTGCCCCCTTTTATTATAAAAAAAAAAATCCTGCTACAGACGCTCAGTTACAACTGTGCGTGTCAAACACATTCATACGTTTGAGCAATTTCCTTAAAAATGGGTGCAATTTTTCTGACATTTGAAATGTTGTTTACACACGTCACAGTTTAAACTGTACAGTTCAACTGTTCGGTTAAACAGAAGGTGTGTAGCGGGCTTTACAAATAACGAGTATTTAATGTTATAGATATACGTAGGTATAATTTTAACGTATATAGTCGAGAAAGTGGGTGTCCGGGAAAATCCTTAAGCTCGGAAGTTAGAGCGTAGAGCGCTATAATCCCGAAATGTCACCGTCTCTAAGTTCCACATGATGAATGTGTCGTGTGACCTGAAAATGCACTTAAACCCGTATTGTGTCGTGCGCTATAAATGTATCAGGATAAAAACAAAGTCTGGGATAAATTCGAAAACTATTTGATGGAATTTTATAACGATTAAATAATTCGAGTGTGGCATACATTTTCCTCGCTCTACTAAACCTTGGTGTGGTCTAGGAATTTCTTCCATTTATACATGGTAATAGCTCTAATTTTGTATCCACGAAAAGTGTATACCGCTATTTCATTTGCCTCAAATGTAGTAATGCATTCATCGGTTTGGAATTTAATTCTGATCACAATGCAATATTACCCACCTATATGATAAGCACTACCTTTCGGTTAAAAAAAATATATGAAAATCGGTCCACCAGGGCCGGAGATAAGCGGTAACAATAAATTAATATACAGACGAATTGATAACCTCCTTCATTTCAGAAGTCGGTTAAAAAACTTTAATATTTTATAAATGTTCGACGAATTTATTTAAAACTAGCTGTTGCCCGTGACTTGACAGGCAATATTAAAATTAAAAGTAGCCTATAATATGCCCGTCTATATCAGCTACCCTTCAGTGAAACTCCGGTCAAAATCCCAGTAGTTTCGGAGATATCTTAACACTAGATCTCAAACATCGATCACAGATCTTTAGTGTTCGATCTAGAAAATTCACCAATAATTTTTGTGTCAATACAATTATAGGTACTTACTACTTAGATAGTTTTACTTCCGCAGTTCGGCAAACTTATTACGAAGCCTGTTGACATTAAAGCAAAGACCGTTGTTTTATCTGCGAAGGTCGGCTGTAGAGGACTTCCGTTTGTTCCTTAAGTTGTGCGAATAGTCACGTAGCCGACAGCGACGGAACAAAATAATAATAATAAAGATAAAAATAAAAAATGTGCATGTTCCAAACATAAAAAATGAATTTAAACACAACGGTATTATACGAACTTTGTGATATCTCGTGGTTTTCCCTAGCGGACGTCACGGGGTACTGCTGTTGTAGGAAAGCGTGCCCAGGGTTGTGCCACGCCGGTCTACGTCAAGGCGATATTTAAAATTGTATGGTTTGGTTGAATCTTGCACATTGAGAGGTGTCATAAAGTTAATCAGGTACAAGAAGAAATTGATAATATAAGCTTAATATATTTTGCTATATCTATATCTATTCTATACATATAACAAAATTGGAGTGTCTGTTTGTAATATCAAAAGAAAAGTTTCAGATTTCGGGAAGGTGACGTATTGATGATAACGAAAATCGCATTTAAATTTTTTTGTCTGTCCGCAAGCCGCGTTTGTCCCGGGTATTCTCCGAAACGGCTGGGCCGATTTCGACCGGACTTTCATTGAAGGTTAGCTGACATAGACGGGCATATTATAGGCTACTTTTTGACCGACTTCCCAAAAGAAGGAGGTACTCAAGTCGTCTGTATGTTTTTTTTTTATTTTTATTTTTTATGTGTGTTACGCGATAGCTCCGGCCCTGGTGGACCGATTTTGAAAATTTTTTTTATCTTAATATTGCGTGGCTGAAGTCGCGGGCAACAGCTTATATTATAATATAACATATGTTTTTGCAAATAGACATCAGGAATTCAGTGTATATCGTCACAAATATGTCAAACACGTTACACATTTATAACAGGAAATTGTATATCTTATCAGAGAACTGAGTAGTAGTCGAGGAAGCTTAGCAATATGTCAATAATGAACGGTTAGATATGCCAGATAAGTTTATAAAGGTAATATACATCGCAATACCTTTAGAGTATTTTTTTTATAAATTGCTATAATCCCATAATACTGAGCAATTCTCGTCTTCTATACTCTATACATAAAATAAAATTGGTGTGACTGTTTGTAATAGCAAAAGAAAAAGTCCAGATTTTGGGAAGATGATGTATTTGCGTTGCTGATAACGAAAATCGCATTTTAAAAAAAATTGTCTGTCTGTCAGCAAGCCGCGTTTGTTCCGGGTAATCTCCGAAACGGCTTTGCTGATTTTAACAGGCTTTCACTGGAGGGTAGGTGACATGAACGGGTATATTATAGGCTACATTTTTTTTAATTCCGCGCTGTCAAAATGTCGACCGGACCGCTATCTCTGGAACGGGTGTACCGATTTTGAAGGGAATTTGACTGGAAGGTAGCTGGTAAAAAGTAGATGCACGCGGGAATGTTATAGACGACCATTTTTTTTAATTCCAAGCTAACGAAGTTTACGGGCGACAGCTCGTATGTAAATAATAATATTTCTTTTACCTATGAAATTGAAATTTTGTATGTTTTTTACATCTATTAATCAAATTTTCTAAAATTAGGTTCTTTTTAATTCTTTGAATTTTAACGTACTAAAGTTACTTGACAACCAAATCAATTAAATTACAAAGAGTTGAAAATGTTCATATTTTACTAATTGACTATTTAAAAAAAAACTTCTCATCTGTAACGAAAATTTTAATTACTGACTAACCTCTAAAAGATAATTACATAACGAAGGTTACTTTTTTTATTACACCATACTAAATTTTTCGCACTAATTATTAAACATTGGAACTACAAACTTACGAGTACATACCCGCAATTCATTACCCTATTATGGGGCAATAACTACAATATGAATAAAAAAGACCTTGCTTACTTCCTCTTTAATATGTCATCTCTGACTCCATTAAACAATGACTGATTATCCTAAGCAAAAAGTAAACGGCTCTACGAATGTCAAACGCATCTGCCCGTCTATGCCTCTATATCACGTCACACGATACTTGAAATGACATACACTAAGCTCGAATCTAAACTGAACGATGCTTCAATTACGCCAACGTTGAAACGGACTGAATTTTCAAACATCTCTAAAATAAAATTGTATTACCTTAGAAAATATAGTTAGACATTGTTAAACACGCGTTTTAACTCTAACTAACGCTTAATATGGTCGTCTACGTAGATATATGTTTCACCATTAAGATGTACGAAACTGTATCCGCAATATTGAAGAAAACCTATGTCCAGTAGATTGCTGTATTGCTTTATTGATTACAGTATTGCTGATGGAATGCTAAATAATGCTAAGCTTTCACGGCTTGCGGAACGCAGCAAACAAGGAGAGGTTTTTAAAGCAATAAAACTCATAACTCAACAGCGCTCCTTGTATACCACCACACTAAAATTAGTAGGTCGCTAGCCGATGATCTAGGGGGGAAAGTAGTAAAACACTTCCATTATTCCAAAGAGAATGCTTTAATGAAAATCAGGGTTTCTAATTAGTTATAATTAAAAATGCTAGAAAGATAAGTGTGAAGTCAACCAACCCGTAGTGGGCCAGCGTGGTTGACTATGGCCTAGTCTAACTTTAGGGTAGGCTCCGAGCCCCTCGGTGGGGACGTATAGTGAGCTGGTGATGATGAAAAATGCTTGTTTAAACAAAAAATAATTGAACCTAGAACTAAGATCAGTCTATAGTATAGTTTATGATTATGGTTATCTATTCAAGTCCCTTCTTATGTCCTGTAATAGACGTGGCATAACTAAACCCCTATAGTACGGTGTTCAAATCAAGCAAAGGAAATTAAATATCCGGAGCAGAGAATAAGGTTATGTCTGGAACAGCGTAGTTTCCTTTGACTGTTTGAACATGAGGAAATTGTTATTATTCCTTTATAAAACGGCAGGATTCAATTCTTAGTATGTGTTACTATGAATTGGGTATTTTTTTAGCTAATAAGGGTAAAAATCATATAGGAGCGTCACAAAAAAGCCGAAAGATAATTGAATACATATAGATATAGATATCTATACTGATATTATAAAGAGGAATGATTTGTATTTTTGTGTGTATTGAAATAACTCAAAAACTTCTGGGCCGATTTAAAAAAAATTTCACCATTAGTAAGGTAATTTATCTGTGAGTAACATAGGCTATATTTTTTATTAATTATTAATATCACGCGGGCGAAGTCGCGAGCAACAGCTAGTAGGTAATATAACAAGCATCATTTTTTAGACGGATTTCCCAAAACGAAGTTACTCAATTCGTCTGTATGTTTTTTGATTTTATTTTATATCTGTCTAGTTCTCAAGTTTATCTATTAAGAGTTTTCTTTGATTTTTTTTACTTTATCATAATTGGGCTTCAACAGCAGAAATATGTGCAAAGACATAAATTACTGTTTTTTTTATTTCAATATTAATTTATTACATTGTAATTTCTCTACTTTTAAAGTATTCGTTAGGCTAAAGTAAATGTCTAACTAAAACTTTCTAATATGAGCTAGGAATATTGAAATACAGTATAATTTAATAGAGTATTTGTTTCTTGTAAAGTTTTTTATCTATAAGGCATATTAAATACTATCGAGTAATTAATATTGCATTAACCATAACATTTTAATTTGCAGTTCTAGAGAATTATATCATGATTCATGCCGGCTCAAGGATTTTTAACGTAATTGCCTTCTTGTCTAAGTTAAAATAGTTGTTCTTGTTAACGTACGTATAACTAAATAAAACTTTTAAAAATATAAAACAAAATGTAACTTGTCCTTTGTACGTTTATTAACAACTAGCGGCGGCGGCTTCATCCGCGTGAAATCACAAAAAAATATTTCATTGTTTACCTACATTTGTCAAATTATCAATTGCAAATGTCAAAATGACATTACATGATGACGAACTATGGCAATCTTGCTTCCTTGATGTTGGCAGCAACTTATGGTCTCTTTCCCACATTAGGGTTTTAATCGAAAATATTTACCCCCTAAGTTTAATGGCGTGAAAATATATAGCCTAAAGCGTGACGCAAGTGTAGGGCTTTTTATTAAAAAAATGATTATTCAAAAATATGCTGTAATTGCTGACATCTTAGCCAACAAAGAAGTGTGTGTTTACGCTTTATTATATTAAGTATAGATTGATCATTGAAACTGTCGTAGGAAATCCTGGGTCCAAAAAAGGTAAAAGGTTGTTTAGTAGCATCTATTATATTTGGAGGAAATAAATTCTATAGACCAGTATTGATTGCTCTATCCTGTTTCACATGAGGGCGGAACGTTCTGTCAAACAACATTTTTCTGTTTTGGCTGTGCGTAATATAACTGTCACACTGTCCTGCCTTCGTGTGAAAGAATCAAATCTCAAATCCCGATTGGATACAAAAGCATCTATCATTTATCATTGGGGTTAATCAACTATTCAATGTAGCTGTTTGCGTGTAAATTGGCTTATCGTGACCATGACAAAGTTTTTTTTTATTTGCAAGAAAAATATTGTTGAGTGAAATACAATTTACTTTAAATTATCCTTGTCAACGTTATGAATATTGTATCATACAACCGTTAGTTTTCACTGCCGTTACCGTTACATATTGTTATATCCGATTTTTAAAGACGAAAGGGATGCATATATACGTGATTATTAAATTGCAACGCAGTTTTGGTTAACGACTTCGTCGTGGTTATTTATGGCCATGGCAAAGAGCATTGACTTCGATTAATAATAGTATTTCGATATTAATATTTAAATATACAAATTAAGGATACTATAATTAAATTATAATTTATATACATTGTCCTCTTGTTTATCTGATTTAAATAATTATAGCTTTAGTTAGATGCCGTGAGAGTTTTTTTTAATGCTTTATCGTATTTCGCTAATAAACTTTGTATTTTTGAGACAATATTATTGAAAGGTTTCTGTAAAGATGTCAATAAATTTAGTAAATTATGGTTTAATATGTACAGAATGATTATGAGTATGTTTTATTATAAGTAAATAATATTTAATTCATAAATATTCCATCTTGATGTAGAGACGAGATTTATCTATACTAATATAATAACGCGTAAACACACATTTCTTTGTTGCCTAAGATGTCAGCAATTACAGCATATTTTTGAATAATTCTTCTTTTAATAAAAAGCCTTACACTTACGTCACGCTTTAGGCTATATATTTTCACGCCATTAAACTTAGGGGGTAAATATTTTGGATAAAAACCCTAATGTGGGAAAGATACCATAAGTTGCTGCCAACATCAAGGAAGCAAGATTGCCATGATTTGTCATCATGTCATGTCGTTTTGATATCTTCAATTAATAATTTGACAAATATAGGTAAACAATGAAATAAAATTTTTAAAATTTCACGCGGATGAAGCCGCAAGGGAACAGACAGTTAGTTCTATAAAGGGTAAAATAAATCAGAACATTTTGACAAAGATCTAACATAGACTACGTTTTAACGATTAATGAACTTGCATTCCTATTAATAATGCATTAAACAGTAATAACACATCTTTATTTTTTATAGTTTGAGGCGGTACATGACCAATCGGTCAGTTGAATTCGCCAAATAATGAAGTGAAGTGACCGTTATAGACATCTTCGGTTTAATTGACAGTGGAGAGTACGCAGAGAGGAATTTCGTCTTCCTAAGTTGTGCCGAACTGTAGAAGTCAGCGATTAAATGTATTATAGATTAATTAATTAACATTTAAGGGATTAAATGGAAACAGACTTGATTAATTTTATTCCGCAGCGGCATCGGCTTATTCCGAGAATTTAAAATATTCCTTAACCAATTACGACTCACTCGACAAGGGGATTTTCCCCCAGTATTATTACAAAAATTAATGACCATTCGATAATAATCGTTTCAATTAAAGATATTTACACAGATCACCATTATAAAATACTACGACTTAATTGTATTTGGCGGTTCACTATAACAGTACAATTCCAGCACCGTGATACTATAATAGTATTAATAATTAGTAAATATTCGTAATAAATATTGTCATCGATTTTATTCTCTTTGTCAAATGATTATAGCATCCTATAAACAAAAGGTTAGCGTGGTATGGACATGTTATGTGACGAGACGATGGGGACATAAACCAGAAAGTATTAAGAATGAATGTGGATGGCTACAAAGGAAGAGGTTTGTGTGAAAGAGGATATGCTTAAGAAGGGAGTGGATTCAGATATGACGGCTGATAGAAATGTATGGAAGAGCAGCACATATTGTGCCGACCCTCCGTAGGGATAAGGGAAAGTTGATGATGATATTAGTATGAAGTGTGATATAATAATAAAAATATTTGTTTATAAAGTGTGTTGTCGGGACCCCTATTGAAGATTAATCTAACTAATATTATATCATATGCGCATCACCATGCGGACGGAGTCGCGGGCGAAAGCTAGTTAAATTAATAAATAGCAATCTCATCATCATCATAAATTATTGTTTATTTAGATTGTAAAAAATGAAACAAATATTACAAAATGTTACACAACAAAAAACATGTTGCATAATGTATGACAGAAAACAGTGTTTTTTTGCGTCGTTCGCGATCGCGACCTTCTTTTTAATTATATGTAATTTTTATAACCTTATTACTATTACTATTTCCAAAAGTCATTTTTTCCATAATATTAAAATTTTGAACAAGGATTTTCCTTGGAACTTGGAACCGAAATCAGAGGTCATCTTCAAACAAAATCACCCAGGTGTGTTTTTGATTTTTTTTTTTAGTTTAGGGTCATTGTGAAAAAATGGCGATATACATCAGGGGGTCGTCGTGTAAGGCGAAACTATAAGATAGTTGTAATTAAAAAAATAGTGAAAAAACGTAACACTAGCGAATAAATATTTTTAATGAAGACTATAATATTACTAGACAGATTGTAAACTATGTTTACAGTTTTACTTTTAGTATAAGTAAAACTACTTCGCAGATTAAAAATTGATTAATAGTTACTATCTTGGATACAAATTACAAGATAATAAAATGTGTAACGTTCACTATTGCATTATACAGGATGTACAATTTAGTTCAATAACTGGCTTAATGTATTTTCTATGCGCGAGTGAACGGTGCTTCCGAAGGTTCACAACGCGCATCCATTGATGATAATCCACGATTATTATAAAGCCAATTAAGTTTGCACATTTTGTTCATAAAACAATTTGGAGGCATGCCTTTAATGGCTAGCTTTCGCCCGCGACGCCGCACGATTGGAATTAATAAAAAGCACAAGTAATTTGCCTATGCGTTTTTCCAGGATATAGTCTACATCTATACTAAATTTCATCAAGATCTGTTCAGCAGTTTAGGCTATAAACTCTAACAAACATCCATGCCTCCATCTTTCGCATTTATAATATTAGTATGATAATAACATTAAAATATGAAAGAAAAGCGATAACGACATCAAAAGAACTGGCTTTAACAGAACAGTTCTAAATCAACTATATTTATAAATTTCTGTCCCGCCTTTGTGACTGAACTCCTGAGACGGTTGGACTGATTTAATTGTGCCTGTAGATGGCGTTGTCACCGACTTCTGAGAGTTTTTTTTGTGGACAAAATAATTTTATCTGATCCTTCTAATACACTCAAGAGCATTTAAACCGGGTCACTTAAAATAACTATAAAGCTCGTAAACTAAGAATGCTAGCTTAAAATAAATTGCGTTTAGTAGAAAAATAAATACCCCTTGAATAAATAAGTATTAAAACTTCTTAGTTTCTTTCTCTTACCGAATTGGAAGAATATTAACGAAAATCTCTTGAATGTACTAATCTATACTAATATTATAAAGAGGAAAGATTTGTATTTTTGTATTTTTGTATGTATTGAAATAACT
>LD689125.1:385232-396091 GCA_003118335.3 Papilio memnon
AAAGATTTGTATTTTTGTATGTATTGAAATAACTCAAAAACTACTAGGCCGATTTTAAAAATTCTTTCACCAATATAAAGGTAATTTATCCGTGAGTAACATAGGCTTTATTTTTTAATTTCACGCGGGGGAAGTCGCGTGCAACAGTTAGTATGTAGATATAAGTACTAAGAGAAATATAACCGGATTATATGCTCCTTTGGCTCACACATGAGTTTAATTAATTTACAATATATCACTCAGACCATTAATGAGAAATATATTTATGTACATATATCTAAAAAGTTAAAAATCTCAATAAAATGGAGTAGTTTTACTGTGATTGAATGCGGTGTATTTATGGTATCGTAATAACAAAAACATCTAATTGCACGGGCCGGCGTGAATAATTCAGATTGCAATCGTGCCCTGAAAAGCGTAGCCTCGTTCTCTTTGAATCGAGTCAGGGCGAACAGATCAAGGCGTTACCTTTGCTCGGGTGGTGTACAAACCCTCAATCGTCAATAATCCGCATTCTTAAGGATTATGAAGACAAAGATTTTAGGTTCATTTGATACATACAAAAATACAAATCTTTCCTATTTATATTAGTATAGATTATAGATAGTATAGATAAAGATTATTATATTTTACGATTTGAGTTTTGATTCATTTAGCCGCACAAGAGGAAAACATGACAGAATGCCGGCCGCAAATTACTTGTGGTTTTTTAGTACGTATTCACAACCACAATATTATCCGCATAGTGATAAATGTATTGTACTATGATTAGTCAATATCATATCATTTGCTATGAGGACAATTCCAGGAAATGCGTTATTTGTCTAGCGGAGACATCTCATTATCCACAATGGCTTTTTTAATTGAATACCTGTAATGACTCTCGAATAAGGTTAATACAATTTCAGAACTAGGATGTAACATTCTATTTTCCCAAGAGTACTAAATATTTACCGACTGTTGATCTAACGCGTTTTCTAAAATAGTTCTATGTAGTTTAACATTACTTATTTCTATTAGAACATGTACAATACTATTCAAACTTTGTGGTGGCTCGAACGCTGCACAGAGCAAAATTTTAAGTACAGGTATGTCCTAAAAGGATGGCAGAGGGGTTCAATTCTGCACTATCCTTTCCCCTTCGATGGGACAATTTATAAAGACATAAGCTAAGCGAACTTCCATAAAGTTTGAATTTTAAAATAGTATAAAGAACGTACAGTTTTTGCAATAACATTATGATACTTGAAATAACATGATTCTTGTTGTTATTACTACCTTATCAATGACTTTATAATGCATAAATAATGATCATTTATTATATCTGCTAGATAATTACAATACAATTGTTGCAAGGTTCTAGTAATTATACTTTTAATAGTTTGTATTTAAATTATGTTAAAAACACTGAATCACAATATTCTAGTCCTTAAAATGTTACTAAGTGGAAGCCAGAGATGGGTTGTACCATATCATTGGGATTGTTTGTGCATTTGATTTTGTCAATGCAAGGCATCCGTACCGGTTCAACTTTTATATAAAAAGAAGCTTTCGCCCGCGACTCCGTCCGAGTGGAATTAAATAAAAACAGACGTGACTATGTGTTCTTCCAGACTATCCTCTACATCTATACCAAATTTTATCGAAATCCGTTCAGCCGTTTAGGCTACAAACTCGAACAAACATCCATCTAAACTTTCGCATTTATAATATTAGTATGATAAGATTATCATTGCTTATGAATACATTGACATTTGTTAAAATTATATATTTCTGCCTTGATAACCTTGTTAGTTCAGTCCGTTATTAAAAGTAATTATAGCATAATCAGTTTGCAATTAAAACGTACCGAAAGCATGTATGGAATTTAAACCTAAATTCTGACAAAGTATGTACGGAAATATAATATTTACAATACAAAAATATTTCAAGACCATTATTTTCACAAAGTATTCGTTACCGCATTCTTTATTCTTGATCCTTTTGTGTTTAATTAAAATTTATAAATGTAATCTAAACAAGGCTGGTATTACGAGTACAAGGTGAAAAGTAAGAAACAATTGATTAGATACGCTATTTAACCCTATTAACCCATAAATGCATGTTGATGCATTTATACATCAGTCTTTTCTTCCTTACGCAATAGACTATTTTGAAAAAACATTTTTTTTTCTTTATTTTTCCCTTTATGTTCAATTTATTACCCGTTTCAATTTATGGTATCTTCATTATTTCTGGGCGTTGTCATTACAAACGATTATACAGATTCGTCGAAGTTTATTGATTAATCGTTGATTGGCGCTGCGTTGAATTATCAATGCACCAACAAAGTCAATTACTTTTTTGGTGTAGCATGTTTTACGGGAGTTTCCTGTTTCTGATTTGTTTGTTATTTATTATTTGACTAGCTTTCGCCCGCGACTCCGTCCGCGTGGAATTAAAAAAAAACAAAAGTAAGTAGCCTATGTGTTCTTCCAGACTACGTTCTACATCTATTCCAAATTTCATCCAGATCCGTTCAGCCGTTTAGGCTACAAACTCTAACAAACATCCGTCCATCCATCTAAACTTTCGCACTTATAATATTAAGTAAGTAAGATTATGAGCAAAACAAAGGACAAATTATTCCATTTGCATTAAACTCTTAAAGTACACTCATAAACTCGTCCACTAAGCATCGCACCGCCGACCTTGTTAAGTCGACGGCGAGAAGACGAGGAGTTTATAAGTGCGCTATAACCTTTATAGGGAAGCGGGAGCAGCGCCACTTGGTACTCAACTGCACTAACCACGAGCCGCCATGAAGTATGAAACTTGTAGTACTGTTAAGTTGTTTCTTTGGGATAAAAATTTTAGAAGAACCATCAAGGCAAACGTTTTTTATTAAGAAAAGCGGACATCTGCAATACTAGACGAACTGCAGATGCGATTTTGCATCATACCTGACTGTACTATGGCCATGGTCAAGTTGTTTTAGACAAATGTCGCGTCATGCAGTCTCCCGCACAACACGTAATCGTTAATTGCAGCCATAACCGGCCAACAAAATACACTCAAGAGCATTGAATCCGGGTCACTTAAAAACAAAAACTATAAATCTCACAATAAAATTCACGAAAATCATATTTTTGTATAAAAAATTCATTTTTTTTTTTTAAATTAACAATCAATAAAATGTAGTGACTTATAAATAATATAATTTTAATTTAAGGGGTATAATATTGTACGAAAGCTAGTATTTCGTCCGCGACTTCGTCCGCGTGGAATTAAAAAAAAACAAAAGTAAGTAGCCTATGTGTAATTTTCTAGACTATCCTCTACATCTATGCGAAATTTCATCGAAATCCGTTAAGCGTAAACTACAAACTCTAACAAACATCCATCCATCCATATAAACTTTTACATTTATAATATTAGTATGATTGAATTAAGCTATTATAGTATTCTTGGTTTAGGAGATTTTTAGGTTTTTAAAGTGGCCCAGATTCAATGCTCTTGAGTGTAACTTTGTATATCCATATGAGGAATATTTGCTTTATCTTTAGTTTTGGGTCTTCTGAGCAACAAAACTGTGTGGCTCTTTTTTGTCGAGCTTTAACAATATTTTCCTCATTGATGTCAAAATGTAGTTACCATTTATTACAACCTTATAATATTCAAACAGGAATCTAAATACTCGTAGATCTTAAATCTTTTCAAACACAATAATTGAAAAATTGGCACTCATTATTCCGAATTTATTGACTTAACTGCTTTCAACTATTGGGTACGAATAGTATGACGAAATTACACTGACTATAGAAGTTGACTAATGACTGGTCTGAGCTTGCGACTGACGTAAAAGACAGACAAGAACGTAGTCGTAATAGCTTGGCAATAGATTAGCCTTGGAAAATTGCAGCTATTATATTAATATAGAGGGATCTAGATTAAAATTTGTGCCATTAACGATATACCTTATTCCTAAAACTTTTACACTTCAGGCTATTGTGCTGTTGGTACTTCCCCGACAATGATTCATGCTATGTTTGCAGACGCTGTGTCTAACAGCATCGAACTACGTATTGAATCGATGTTGTCTAGGAAAGCTAGCTAAATAATACAAATCATTTCGTCGAGGTCATTATATGATTATTATTTGATGTATCATTAGGGCTTATTTGGTTGGCCAACGGGTTTCGCGTTGGAGCTAACCGCATACGGATCAATCAGCCCTATGGGAACTATTTTCCTTTTAGGTTGATATGTTTGGTTGATTGTATCTGTTCTATAGACTCAATATATACATATAATAAAATTGAAGTGTCTGTTTGTAATGTAAAAAAAATGGCGATCGGACCGCTACGAAGTTTAAGTTTCGTAAGAAATAAATCCCATTTGGCCGATCGATCGTTGGTCAGATCGGTCCAACGGGAAACGCTGAAACCTATGGATTGGGACTATTAAAGGCAGTTAATAGGAGGTGAAGTATTAACTTAAGTTAGTGTATTTTTATGCGCAAAAACTATCTTTTTGAATGTCCTCCATAACAATTCTGTTCTCGTGACTTTATTGTAGTCATTATGGAAAAACCAAAACAAATGGCGTATTGTTTTTTTTTTATATCCCTATATATAAAAGAATAAACTGGCTGTATTATATATCACCGCATAACCGAAACTACTGGACTTGAAAATTTGCACATAGATTTGCACGAATTTGTCATCCAAGGTCCAAAATAAGGGTCCACGGTATGTATGAATAGATGTTATTCATTTATTTGAATTATTTGAAAATTGCCTTAAACAATAAATAATTAACTAGGTTTAGGCTACAAATGTACGGTGATAAACTTAGTTTTAAACTCGACGCGGACAAAGTCGCGGGCAACAGCTACGTTTATAATATTCATATTATGTTTATGACTGTAGTTTCCTATGAACACATAAATCATTGAGGTGACTAAAACGTGATTTTAGACATAGTAATAACTATTGCTATTCATGAATCAAGACAATGACAAAATTACATGTATCACAATTTTCCACAAAATTTTCCCTAAGCCGGAATTTTTTTACCTCAAACGATTTGTATTTTCCTATACGTAAAATGTACTATAACTTCTTACTGACACGTAATGGAATACATGAAAATAAGCGATCTAAACCGAAGTTTAGATCTGCTACAATTTGTGATTACGAAGACAACCAGTATCCACAACCTGAAAGATAGTATTGTATATTATACTAGCTGTTCGCGTGCGGCTTCGGCGTGTGTAATTATAAAAACTTTATTTTATTGTTTACATTTGTCAAATTGTCAATTGCAAATGTCAAAATGACGTTAAATGACGACAAACCATGGCAATCTTGCTTCCTTGACGTTGGCAGCAACTTATGGTCTCTTTCCCACATTAGGGTTTTTATTCAAAATATTTACCCCCTAAGTTTAATGTCGTGAAAATATATAGCCTAAAGCGTGACGTAAGTGTAGGGCTTTTTATTAAAAAAAGAATTATTCAAAAATATGCTGTAATTGCTGACATCTTAGGCAACAAAGAAGTGTGTGTTTACGCTCTATTATATTAGTATGGAGTATAGATTGAAAATTCATATTGTTGGCATTATAGAAATAATATTTATACTCAATCTTTAAAAATTATAACATTTCGATTAATAAAGGCATTTATCGTTTTATAAAATTTATTTTGAGAAACCGGTGTGCCATTCTTGTTTTTTTTTTGTTTCCTGACATTCGTGCTTTTAAACACATCGTTTGTTTGTATTTGGAACAAAAATTAAATCCTAAATCATTAGAGGGATGGATGGATATTTGTTACAAGATATCTATAGAACGGATCTCGATGAAATTCGACTCAGATGTTGATGTGCATTTACTAAGTTTTTTTTTAATTCCACGCGGACGCAGTCGCGGGCAAAAGCTCGTTGACAGAAAAGGGGCATTGAATACAACCATTTTAGATGTACAGCCAAACAACATTTGCTTTCAGATTTCTTAGGGTAATCAAAGCTAAAAATAATTTACTATATTACTACCGATTTTTTAAGTTGACTTAATGTGTGTCCAGTATATTCAAAAACTTAAATAAAAATTAAATCGCTGTTTCTTATGTTAAATGGCTATTAAAGCAGATTTTGAAAAAAATATATCATTTCCTTATTTTAACCGTGGGAAATTTTTGTAATATGCATAATGCTTTACTCAATACTGATGCAATATATACGTAAGTTTAAAGTCATTGTTAAATAGGTTAGCTGCAACCTTTGCACTAAGGAGATGCAGCTATCTGCAAGGTTGCAGACGTTGCAAAGGTTGCGTAATAGTAATACTAGTAACTAGTAATAGTATCGTCTATTATCTTCTATGTTGGTAACAGAAGAAAACAGAAAAAAAGATAGATACTTACTCCTTCTATCCCATACCAGTCAAATCCACTTTCTCTTACCATCTTCTCGTTAATAAACAGCGAGGGAGAGATATGCTCTACTTCCCGTCTGTTTTCTGTTATTTCACAATAGATGTTATTTGGCTCTACTAACTTCGAATGCAGCAATGCAGTGTAATTTGACTTCAAATCCGCATAATTCAATAAAAAGGAATACTTACTTACCAACGTTTCATATAATTAACAGTTTCTTTAGTACATTACTTCTTGAAAATGATGACCGGGATTACGTGCTGTAACTGAACTAAACGTTGGAGCCAACTATTACCAACATTGTTTACGAAATATTTCGAATATTCCGTAAATACATAATGCATGGTGTATATGAGCTACGCCTTGACTTTCACCTTCGGCATTGGTGAGTGGACGGCGTGCGGACGTGATTCGGGACGTTACGTGGCGACCTTGACTTTAACCCTCGTCGTGGTGCCGATAGCGAACGACCACAACAATAAAATTACACACGATAACGGTCAATATTATTCGTTCCCAAAACATTTTGCATGTCCGCAGTATTTTTCTATTTATCTAATATTTTGGATTCATTTGTCTGATTGTTGCAAATCTAAATATAACCATAGAAACTGAAAATCATTTAGAAGGCGATCGAATTGTCTTACGTTCAAAGCGATTACAATAATTTTCGGATCGATCACAAGGATCAATTGGTTTTAGCAGCTAAAGCATTTAAATAAAAAATAAAATAGATAATTAAAACACTATTTATTGACAAAAAAAAAATCACAAAAAAACAAAATTTACAAAACATAATAATGAAATAAAAATAAAAAAAATATTATTTTTTGGACAAAAGGAGAAGGCTCAGCTGATGCGGTCTCCGGCTTGTCACTGAAGGCCGCGCTGGTTTTTAGCCTCCCCTTAACTACTAGTACATGGTTCATGGGAAAGCTACAAATTATGACAGAGCATTTCATTATCTATTTTTTTAACGTGGGGAAATGCCTACGCATGTCACCCTTGTGGGTGGTTATGTCGGGCTCGCACCGACTAAAACCCCGCGATGACCTCTTCCTGTCATTCATCAGGAACACAGGAATGCTCTCGCACACCGTGATCCTGACGGCATCAACTCTGTACGAGTACAACACTCCACTATTTCATTACTTAATACAAGAATTTTCATACTTACAATTGTGTTGACCATCATAAGTGTATTATTATTACAATTTGAATTTGTTGCGCAAATAATTTAAAACGGTAAGGCCAGAAACGTTAATATTTAAAAAAAATACAAACCGTTCTTACTGCACGTTCTAAACTTGTTTAATTTTGACAAAACCTGTTTGTCATTAGACTTAAATTAATTATACACAGGTTTATTATAGTGTATATATATTCTTCAGAATATAATTCAAACATTTGGTGTTTATATTACGCTGTTTAATAGAATACGATTTTTTTTAAGTAAATATTTTAGTACCTATCTTGTGGGTTAAAGTGAATAATACTTACTTCAGTAAAACCTCTTACATGCATTACCGGCTTTAGGGTAGATCAGGGTTGATCCACCCAATTTTTTTTTTTGCCGAAGGGGAATTGAAGCCTTATGCATACTCCGTGCCTCGGGGTAGACACGAGAGTTATGTGGGGCTCTCCCCGTAATGGGGCATACCCACTAAACCCCTCCGTTCCCTCTTGGCCACTATGTGGGGCGCCACGGGATCGCTTTCGCTTGCCACCGCGACGCAAAGGGTTGTTCCACCCATTGCGTTACAGGGCTGCGGATCTCTCTATCATCACATCACTATCACATAACACTTAAACGACCGCGCGCCGCCTAAGCATGGTAAAAAAGTGGGTGCCGTAGAAATTTCGCCCAGGGCGCTAGTAGACCTAAAACCAGCACTGAATCCGTATTAAAACTAGAAGTAGTGCTCAACATCAACTGCAACAGAAGAGGGTGGAAGGCCTTCAAAGAACTATAGACCTTAAGCTCTAAGGAAAAAGGATAATTCCCCGTATTTCCCATTTAATAGCATCCAAATCAGCGTATGTTAAAATCGTGATATACTCGTATAATTGTTCCATTTGCTTTGTATTTAAGAAAAAGAACAATTTCTTAATACCAGGAGTAGATAGCAAGCGTGCATTGCAAATATTAAATCGTGGAATACGACGAGGACATATACGTCTTCCGGTCACGATATAGATACAGCGGCGTTGAGCTTTGGCGGGAACTTTACAACAAATTAAGATACGGAAGTTAAAGCTATCAAATTTCACACGAAGGCAAAGCAGTCTCAGTGCACATTTAGCCCATGAGGGCGCCTTTTGACGCTCCCGCTTACACGAACGTTTTAAAATCACCCTTGTTACGTTCGCCCAGAACTCAAAATGTACTGCGCAATAAAATAAGATTGCGTTATAATATAATATATAGAAATTCAATTGTCCTATTGTTTTCGAGCTATATTACTTATCGAATGTTAGTTCGTCTGTGGGCGATAACTTTCCTCTAGGCGTTTGCGTTTAAACAATAACAGTAAGTACAGCCTTGTCTACTGCTCTGTCGCACTGTGCTGCCCATGTGTGAAAGTAGCATCAACGTAGATTAAATACCACAACGTTTAATCGTATTATTCTTTTAATGTTTATCGACTTTCTATAGTGTACCTTGAACCTCGAATTATGCAATTTAATAGCGTCAAATTATATCACAATAGTGTTATAATAGTGCCGCTATTGTGTCATAATTTTGTATCACTGAGATTCTTACGTGACTTATTGAATCTGTATACTTGGAATTAATTGCTAAACAACCAATTTCTTTCAGATATATTACGTACTAGCTTTCGCCTGCGACTCCGTCCGCGTGTAATTTAAAAAAAAACAAAAGCATGCCTATGTGTTCTTCCAGACTACGTTCTACATCTATTCCAATTTCATCCAGATCCGTTCAGCCGTTTAGTCTAGAAACTCTAACAAACATCCATCCATCCATCCATCTAAACTTTCGCATTTATAATATTAATATATTAATATATATATATATATATATATATATATATATATATATATATATATATATATATATATAAATAAGAGTAAGATTAGTAAGAAGTAAGATAAAATTAGTAAGATTTATTAAATTATTTGATAGAGTGCGGTCTTGTTTGACGCTGTTTCCATATTTGCTGTATATTTCTTGTTCAAACAACTTTTATAAAGATGATTATTTTCCGAGCGTAATAATATTAGGTTTGGCTATAATTTTACCGATAGAATAATCGTTTTGGTAACGTTAAAGGAATTGAAAAATACGTAAAACATATACTTTTGTCTCTTTTTCATATTGCAGTTTGGATGCAAGTGCGGTCGCAGCGATTTTTTTGAATTCTTTGTTATATTATAAAAAAAAATCGAATGATGCAAATTGCAGTGATTTAACAATAAAGTTGAGCGTGGCTTCCCTTGACCTGAGCTATAGGCCGAGAGACGTGAACGTTCGTTGTATGCAGTCGCTAAGTTGACTAACTCATCTCTCGTGCATTCGATTAAACAAAAAAAAAATGATATCAAACCACTTGTTTGGTATTAATTGTATTATTTTTAGTAAAAATGTACAACAAAGTTTAAAACAAATAGTACACCCTGTATTGCCTTGTATTTCTATTGAAACTGAATGATGAAAATATTTGGAGTAGGAAAAAGGATAAAGTTAAGAATGTGTATGTTAGACGAAGTTTGAAAGTAGCGCCAGTGGTGGAAAAATTGAGAAGCAAAAGGTTAGCGTGGTATGGACATGTTATGCGACGAGACGATGGGGACATAAACCAGAAAGTGTTAAGAATGAATGTGGATGGCTACAAAGGAAGAGGAAGACCGAAGAAAGTATGGATGGATTGTGTGAAAGAGGATATGCTTAAGAAGGGAGTGGATTCAGATATGACGGCTGATAGAAATGTATGGAAGAGTAGCACATACTGTGCCGACCCTCCATAAGGGATAAGGGCAAGTTGATGATGATTTGGAGTAGAATAAATCATCCGCTTTTTTACAAGAAAATTAAATTCCGTAAACTATAATAATTTTTGGTATAAACATAAACATTTGAGCTCACATCCGATGATGTCTCGTGATTTGACATATCAACTCGTATATTTATTATTTCAACTTTACATTTTGATCATAACCGAAAAATAATGTGACATTGGATGCAATCGACCGAACAAGTATCATCACTGCGACCGGTATTATTTAGTTCAAGAACCTCGTTAGTCCCCAAGGAGTGCTCCAACCTTTAGTATAATTCGACAGAGAGCAATAGCCGAACTGCATCGCAGTGATAATACAACACTCCGCTACAGACTGCTGAGGTGAGCGGACGTGTCCACTCACCAAACATCTGTCGCTCTGCCCGACAACACGTCGAGCAACCCGCTGCGCAGGTGCG